>QJNY01000401.1:0-76781 GCA_004155945.1 Monosporascus sp. mg162 | reverse complement strand
CAAGTCCGATACGCCCTGTTACACGACCTATTACACGCCCTGCTACACGCCCCGCACGAACCTTCCATACCCCTCCAACGCGTTCCCAACGTACTCCTAATGCCTCCTACAACACGTTTTCCGACCTTTATCTTCAACGTATTAAAGCCGGACAAGAAATGCTCGCGTATTTGGGTTAAGGATTCGGTCGAAAATAGTTATCTAGTCGGTCGGCTTTGGGTCGTACGAATTAGGGGTAATATTGGCCTAGACGCGTTAAAAGGTAATCGGTCGCGGGCAGGTTGGGTGGGGGAAATGACAACATAACGTCCGCAACAAGCCTTGATATAATGCGTGCACTTGTCGAGAAGCTGTAAAGACAGTTAGCAAAGAAGTATTCGATTGATTGGAATCAATTGGATGTGTTGTGGTTGAGTTATTTAGATTAGTTGTTGCGAAGTGTGGGATTTTGGTCCGTTCAATGGTTTGGCCCGTTCAATGGTGTGGCACGTTATACGAACATTTTATATATAAATACCTAAAGATCTATAAAACCTTAAAACGTTTATAACGGACATATTACTTTTTTAAAATAAAAATTATAATCCAGAAAGTTATACGGCAATACGATATTTGCGCCAAAACAAAAATACGATAACATAAGCCTTACGGAAAACTATAACCCTTACCAGTTGCTAAGCGATTATAAGATTCGATTATATTCGATTTTATTATTAAACTTTCTTTATTAAAAAATCCAGCTATAAAAGTACATTACGATAACATTTCGTAATCGTTAATCGATTTACGAAATCTTTTTATTTTTTACCTTATAATAAAAATACCGATATAAAATAATTCGTATATATTTTCCTTAAATATATTTTAAATACCTACGGACTTTTAACGGAAATTATTTCGGATAAAAACATTATTTTTATTTCGAAATTTTGGCAAAGTTTAATAACTTAATTTGGATTAAATTATAAATTATCCAGCGTATTTAAATCTTAAATAAACGGATAAATAAAAAGAATTAACTAAACGTTAAAAACGTATTTACGATATTATATTAATTACGAATAAAATAACTAAGTCGAAAAGTTACTAATTACGACACTAGTTTATAATATTAATTATTACGAAAGCATTAAAATAACGCCAGCAATTATTAATTTTGGATTTATACTTAAAGTTTACCGAAATTTATATAAAAATAAATTAACTAACGTTAAAGTAATTTTAACGTTAAAATAACTAAAATAGTTATACGCAGAAATAAAATCAAAGTTCGAATTCGTACATAATTAAATAAGCAAATATTACAACCAAAAAAGGTTAAAAGAATTAACCTTTTCGAAAAAGGAAATAATTTATTTAATTACCAAAAATATCCAAATTAAAAGGCTAAATAAAAAACTCGATTTTAAATATATCGGCCTGTACAAAATCGCTAAAAAAATTTCAGAAAATAATTATAAATTGGAGGTACCGCCGAAAGTTAAGCTTAATCCAGTTTTTCATATTTCCTTATTGGAATCAACAGCCGATACGATTAAAGCTAATACAGAACAAAATTAAAATAAGGAAATTATGGAAAATGCACTAATCTACGAAGCAGAAAAAATATTAGATTTACGCAAAGAAAAGGAACTTACTTAGTATCTAGTTAAATAGAAAAATTATCCAAATTCCGAAAATACCTGGAAACCCGCAAAAAACCTTACGAACGCCCAGCGCCTTTTAAAAAATTTTCACCAGCAACGCCGGAAGCGCCAAAATTAAAAATACTTCAGTTTAAATTACCAAAAAAAGGCCAGTCGGCGGGCAAGGAAATTTGCGCAAACGTAACCTCGGCTTCCAGCTGCTATTACTTTCGTTCCAGACGTTCGAACTTTTCCATCGCCTCCGTACCTTAAATACCCCGACGTAACATTTCGACCCCGCGGCAACGCAAAACTTTGCGCAGTTTTTAAAGGCGATCGATTTTATTGGCGGCGGAACGAAAGATCTTTCGCGCCTATTTTTCTTTCCGTTCCAATCGCTCCTCTTTATTCAAAAGCCGTTAGTGTTTAAAAACGGAAAGGCCAAATAAATCGCAAAAACTACCATATTTAACGCAATAAAAGCATTTCCCAAAATTAAGATGCGCCTTATAAACCTTTAATTTAGATTTACAACGGGAACAAAAAATATTGGAAAACATATCAAAACCAAAAGAACTAATTCGTTTTAACAGAATTAAAGCATTATTACGTTTACGGGATTTTTGCTTTTCGATACGACCTAACATAACGGTTAAAAGATAAAAAAGTAATATAAAAAAGGGGAAGTTATTTACCAAACGAATGCGACAAACAAATTAATCTTTAAAAGCAAAAATCCTGGAAAAGGGAAGATCGTATTATAATCAAAGGCCTTAGTTCGATTAACAAACGGTCGGAAGTTATGGAATATATTTCCGATATAGGTTATAAGTTATATAACTGGCTTAAAGGTCTTAAAATGTTTGGCGCTTTAAACCCCTTAAGCCAGTAAGGGCCGGCTCAAAAGGCTTAACGGGCTTAAAGGTTTAAGCCGCTTAAGCACCTTAAGCCAGGACTAATATATATATACTTGTTATTTCCTATAATCTAAGTTAAATAATACCAGCTTGCAATTTACAACTTAGTTACCCAGATTTACATCTGCTATTACCAAACGTAACTATCGCCTTATTGCTCAGATTCCTACGATACCACTGCTAACATAAACCGTACGACTAGGTTTAATAGTTGGTTAAGCCCATAGCCGTTACACTGTCCCAAGCAGCATTCTGCTGCCTGGCTCAAACAAGGCCTACCAGCCGGCAACACCTAAAAGCACCAATTGCCGACACGCTCTTTTGCATTAGGTAGCCGCGGCTGGAAAGTCCGAAAGTCCAAAATCAAATCTAAAAACATAACTAATCTGTACGGGGATTGAACCTTAATTTCTGCATCAATTTCCGAATGGGGTTTATGCATTAGCCGTTGTACTAACCAAATCTTAAATGCCTTCTGATTTATCCTGTATTTTCTTAAGTCCCAAGTTTTATGTCAATCGTTCAAAATCTGCTTTATTAAGTGGCTTCGTTAAATCGTCGGCAGGATTGTCTTTGCTTTCTACGTATTAGAAGCTGATGTTTCCTGCCTAAACCTTCTAGCGTACGTAATGGTACTTAATTCGAATGTGACGTTTCCTTCGTAATATTTGTGTTTTTTTTACCTATTTAAATGCACCTGTATTATCTTTTAAAATAGGAATGGGACCTTTAAGCATAAGTTCTAGCTTTGTTAGAAAGTTCCTGATCCCAGCTGCCTTTGCTGCAGTTGTTCTTGCTTTTACGTATTTTACTTCCGTGGTATATTTCGTGATAATGCTTTATAGCTTTGAAAACTATAATACGGGCGTTCCAGCTATGAACAATATATATCCTATTATAGATTTAGCTGATTCGTTATTATCTGTAAACCTTATATTTATTATTCCAAAAAATCTTAGGTTGTTGTACTTTTGATACGGGTGGTTTCGTTTTAGCTTCCGGTACCGAAAAAACAGATTTGTTGTACCATTTAGGTACCGTAGAAGTCTCTTAATATATTCCTGGTGTTTTAGGGATAGGTTGCTTATAAACCTAGCCCAAGTTGACGTCGCAAACGCTGTATTTATTTTGCTGATGTAACTTGAGAAGTTGAATTTTTTTACCAAGCTTGCATATTCGAATATGTTTTTTTTGCTAGCTTCGCCGTTGTGTTTTATTGCATGCTTTAAGTAATCATTGATAAATAGCGTGGGCTCTTTTTTTATGGTGTCCAGGCCTATTAACTTCAGTAATTTCTTAATATACTGTTACTAGTCTAGTTTAACGTCGCTAGTCGATAAAGAACGGACAATCCGTACACCTAGATATTAATCCGTATTTCCCAAGTCCTTGATGGGGACGTTTTTAGCGATCGTTTTGGTAACGCTTTTAAGATATTATCTGTTAGCCACGAAAAGCAGAAAATTATCGACGTATAAGGCTATAATACAACCCGTTTTGGGGTTGAAGTAAATCACATTATCTGAAATTAATAGGTGGAAACCTTATTTCGCAAGTATCTCTTTAATTCTTTCTTGCCAAGCAATTCCGGCTTGCTTTAGGCCGTATAAAGGGTTTATCAGCTTTATAACCTTCTTAAGGGAAAACTGGTAGGTTTTCCTGTTTTCCGGGTACGTGTTGAAATACTTTTTAACATAGAGAACTGCTTTATGTAAATATCTTCCTTTAATTTGCTATTTAGGTACGTAGCGATAAAGTGGATCTGGAATATGTGCCAGCCTAAATAGGCAGCCAGGGCTATTAAAATCTTTTAGTGTATAGCTTTTACTATGCTCGCTGCGGTTTTATTATAATTAATTCCTTTTCGCTAAGTAAACCCTTTTGCGCAAATATGAGCTTTATACTTATTTAGCTTTCCTGTAAACGTATATTTTTTTAGCACCTATTTAGTATTTATAAGGTATTTATTGGCTTTTTTGCTAAAGGGGGTAAACTTAAAGGTTTTACGTAAAAGGATTTCTTTGATCTTAATAAAGATTGCTTTAAGTTACATTTTCGTTTTGGGCTTTTTATAACTTTCTTTAAGGACGGGCCGTTATCCGTTGCTATAAACAACCTTTAAATAGTAGATAATTTGCCTAAGTTAATATGTTTTAAGTCTTTAATTTTAAAAATCTCGTCGTACTTATCCTTTAACATGTTAACCATTTGCTGGTACTCGTAGATGTTTCGGATAACTTGATCGGCATCTCCGTAGCTTTTAAAGAAATCGTCGTTATCGTTATCGTTTATTAATAAGTTAAAATGGAAGGTATATAAGTTATGATTTTCACCCATTTGAGTTAAAGTTAACTTTAATTTACGTATTAATTTAAGGGCTTTATTTGGAGCTTTCAGGGTGTACAGGTTGGGGACCGTTTTTTTCGAGCGTCCCTTTTTACGCTTAATTTTCTTGGTTTCCTGGTCCGTATCATCTTTAAAAATAACGCTATGGTTCTTATTTTTTACTCCGACGCCTTTCTGTTTCTGGCGGTGTTTCAAGCGTTTTTATACGGGTTATAGAAGCGATCGAATCATGTTCCTAGAGTTAAGTAGCTAACCTAGCTTTTCTAGGTTCTTATAAACGGTAGTATAAGGTATTGTTAGCAACTTACCGCCCTTTAAAAGCCATATCTTGTAGTTATGTATCCCTTAATACCTTAGCAGCATACCTTTACTCCAAGGGCTACTAGCTTCTTTAACCTAATCCTGTAGTTCCCATCGATCAGGATTATATACCTGCTGCCAAAGATTCGAAGATAACTGTTATTAGGTTTATAGGATTTTTTAGGTTCGAATGCGTTTTCAAAACATTCGATTGGCATCATATCTTTTACCGTAGACTATCCCGTTCTGTTAACTGTATGCGTTATAGCTTTTATTACAAGGTTCCAGAAATACGTCGGTATTTTTATCTGGGCTGAAGTTATACGCGTTTCGTCTTACAGGAACTGGATACCTTTTTTTGTAACTCTATTTTAATATTGGTTGTAGGAACTGGAAATTACCAGTTTAATGCCTTTAACTGCGCAAAATTTCTCGATCATGGTTATGCCGAACTCCCTGCCGCCGCCCAGGCGTAAGATTTGCACTTTTTTGCTTCGGCCTTCTACATCAAGGGGTACCGTCTCCAGACGCTTAATTAATCGTATAATATACGCGCATAAGCTTTGCTCTACCTCGTCCTAGGTTTTGAACGAATGGTATTCTTTATAACGCGAAAGATCGTCTGTAATAAAACCGAAATAGCTGTTATTCTCGATGCTGACAGGCTTACCTGAGCCCATATCATACCAAATAATTTCTCCTACATATTGTCCCCGTTTCTGGGGGTCTACAAACGGTATCTTCCGTATCTTTTCTTCGTTGTACGTTATGCAAGAGATCGTTTTTATACCGTTAGGGTTTAGATTTATCTCCGTAAACCTTTTAATTGTCTAAATCAATCGTTTAATGCTGGGGTGGCAATGGCGGCGGTGCCATAGGATGATTTTCTTCATAACTTCGTCCGTTATAAAAACCTTACCATTTTTAAAAGCCCTTATAAGAACGCTTTTTAGGTCGTTAGCCAGGTTACCGCCGTCTTTCTTGCCGAATAGCCCCCCAGCCCGTATCCTTATTAATAATTTCCGTTATCCGTCGATTCCGGCGCCTTAATAATAGGTTCCGGCTTCCTATAAAGCCATAAGAAAAAACCTTTCCGAAGTACATTAATCGTCGTCAACTGCGTTCTATCAAGGTTTACCAAAATGTTTCGATTTAAGTAACCACGTTTTCTGTAAAAGATCTCCCCGGAAAACACCTTCAAAAGGAAATTATTAATATATAACGTATACTTTACCATAATCTTATTATTTTCTTTACAGGGCCCTTTTAAGGGACACTTTACTGTCTTAACGGCAATAGCAACAATAAGGTTTCCGCCTGTCATAAGGTGGATTCCCTTATTTTTGATATTTAGAACCGAATTTTTCTCGAAGTCTTTAATGTTGTTCGTAATATTAACGTTCGTTTTTAAGTTCCAAAGTAATCTATCTTTATTATCCTCCATAAATGCATGGATATGCAACAGCATAGCACTGCCTATAACAATTACTTCAGGGCTTTTAATGGCTATATCTGTCGTTTCGGGGCAGTCAGCCGCCTATAACTCAGGGCAGTTAGCCACTGTAGCTTTAAGGCTTTCAAGCGCTGTAGCCGTCACTCTAGGGCAGTTAGCTACTGTAGATATAGGCCTATCATTTTCTGTGGCAGTTACTTCAAGGCAGTCGATCCCCTAAAACGTTTTATTATACCACTGCATGAGGTCCTAAAGCTGTTATTCGTCAATATAGGCGCTAAACGTTCCTCCACTGGAACGATACAAGTTTCTCAGACCTTCAGGGATGAACTGCTACTCACCCGGTCCACCCCCGCGGGTGTTACGAAAGCTGTTGCTTTGGTTATTGTTGTTATCTTAACTTCGGCCTTCATTTCGGCTTCTCTTTCCTTTCTTACCTTTGCCGTTCTATTTCTCTTTCTAGGGCTTAAAGCAATCCTTCGCTAAATATCCGTACTTGCCACAGTTAAAACAAAGTAATTCTCCGTTTTTGTTCCATACGGGCTTGTTATCCCGGAAGTTATTATTACCTCCCTTACTCTTTTAGACACTATAAAACCGTTCGTTATTTTTTTTCTTTTTAGCACGGTCGTAAAATTTGCTGTTAAAGTCATCAATTAGTTGCTAAAAGGAATAATCCGTTTACCGCAGCATTAATTACATTATTTTGTACCAGTTGCTAGCGTTATCCTTTGCAGCAGTAAAAAATATGGTAATATATTTTTCGGTCTTAAGTTTTATACCATAACCTTTTACCTCCTGTAAAAGCTTTTGAAATTTGGTAATAAATTGGACTGGGTTTTTTCTATCATATATATATTTGCTTAATTCTTTTTAAAAGGACCTTTGCCGGGCCTTGCGCGTTACTGCATAGGTTTTCCAGAACGTTTTTAACATTTTCGTTCCCTTTTTAATCTTTATAACCAACCTTTAAATGCGCCTTTTTACAGATTTTAGTAATAACTTTCGCAAAACGTAACTAATCCAATTATTTTAGCTTTATTCCGTCCTTATAGCCAATTTTTTCCAGTATAAAGTTAAAAGCGTTACTCCAAGGTTTCCAATTAACTCAACCTAATAAATAATTCTCCTTATCCAAGAAAAAGTCGAAACGCTTTTAACGCAGCTTCGAATCGTTATTAAACTTTTTAAAATCTTTTTTTCTATCCTTTAAAAGTATACCTAATTTGCTAAAGTTATTCAAGTTGCTAAAACCGAAAAGATTGCTGCTAAAAAAGCTATAACGGTCTTTTTTTTTCTTTAAAAATCCCCTAAAAAAATCTGAAAAAGAAGATAAAAAACTATTAAAATTATTAAAATTATTACGCACTACTTCTTTTTCTTTAAATAACTTAAGTAACTTCACTTTCTTTTTCTTACTTTTCTTTCTTTTTAAAAAGTCGGATTTTTTAATAAACAACCTTCTAAACTTCGTTTCACCTTTTTTTCATAGAATTAATCTTTTCCACATCGCTTTCTAAAGCGATAAATACTTCCTTAAAACCACTCGCTTTAACTTTAAACGGAACGCTCTACGATACTTTCAGTTGCACATTCGTACTACGCAAACTTTTAAAGCTCTACGTTTTAAATTAAAACGTATCCAACAGCTATATTATCATATTATTCATCTATTGCATCGTATCGTTATATTTTTCGCTTTTAAGCTTCAGCTCCCTAACATTATCCTCGACCTATCGGTATTTTTCTTCTCGCGCCTTAACGTCGCGTCTAATACCACTTATATTAGTACCCAAAAACGTATAAAGCTTATTCAAATCGGCTTCGGGTTACTATCTTTAAATAAAGGTTTTCAACGGCTACTAAAGCAATAAAACGTCTCCCACTAAAAATGCTTCGTATTCCTGTTATCCCTCGCCGAAAAACATTTAGTTTTAAGAAACTTCCTAATCGGAAAAAGGCAAAAGAAAAAAGAAAGGGTCTTCTTTCGTATACTAGCTCGCTATCGTTAACTGCTACTTAACTCTCTCCTAAATCGTTAACTAAACGGCTTTCTCTTAAGTCTCGTACTTTCTCTATTAAATTAGCTCTTCAAACTGCAATTAACTACTTCGTATAACGTACTAAATTACCAATCAACTAAAAGATGCTACCATATCAGCAATCACAATAATCGAATGCAGAAATCTGGCGTAGCTCTCTATATATTCTCTAACTCTATTCTAGGAATAGACAAATCTAATCCGCGGGCAATCCCCCCTTACATATACGATTGGTTAACGAAGAATCGTCTATAGACAAAGGCTGTCCCAGGCAGCATTTTGCTGCCTGGCTCGAACAAAGCCTACTAGCCAGCAATACCTGAAAGCACCAATTGCCGACAGTATACTTTAAATAATATTTATAAATATGATTAAAGATACCGCGTTAGGCTTACTTCGTCAAAATCCTTAATCCATCCTTAACGACCCGAATCTTCTTTAGGTTTTGCAGCTAAAAATTTTTCAAAATAAGCTTAAATATTTCGTTTTATTAGGTCGTTCCGTTAAGTACGGCTTTGACCCAGTTTTTTATAAAGGGATTATTGGTTTAATAAAGTAATATAGTAATTATTTCAAATTTTTAAGCTTATATTTCGAAAACAATTTATTAACTCCTTTAAATTAATTAATAACTTTAATTTCTAAAAAACGAAAATGTGGAAAGGCCGATAATTCTGGGAAAATTATAAAAAATGAAAGCTTATTTATGATATCTATTAAGAAATCGTAATCAACTTAATTAATAGGTCTATAAAGGTATAACGTCCGGTATATATACTTCCAATCTTATAAATAACTTTAAATTTTAGATTATTATAATTTTTCGTTTTTGCGGTGTATTAATAACGATTTCAAGATTTACTTAAGTAATCGTATCCTTAACTAACTTTAAGGATTTAATGGGATTATTACCCGTTAAAAAATCTATCCATGTTGAATTTAAGGTTTAGGATATATATCTTTAACTTTATTAACAGGGTTTTAAATTTTAAACCAACCGTATAAAGCGATCGAATATACGTAGGCAATAATTTCGTACCGGTTAAAAGGTATAAAAAGGTTAATGTAATACTTCGAGGCTTTATGGGTACGAAAGCGTTACTTTTGTACGAGGTAACCCATTACGAAAGCTTTGCATATAACCTGGTATTTTTCCGGCAACTCCGGAAAAAATGATATTAATAAAATAATAAAAACGTCAATAGTTTTATTCGAAATAAATAGGATTAAATGATTATTGCGTTAATAAATAAATTTAATTAGTTCCTTATTAACGATATTAATGTAATAGCTACTTATATAATCTGAACAGCCTATAAATAAAACGCTAACTTATATATAGCATGATTATTACGAATTAGTAACGTTACAATCTGGCACTTAAAATTAAAACATCCAAGGCCCGAAATAATAGCCCAGTTGCAGTTTTATGTGAAAGGAATCCGCCTAAAGGGTTTTATAATAGTCGAATGCTAAGCATATAACAAGGCGAAGACCAAAAAGCTAATACGCCGCGAGCCGAAAGAAAAAGTTTCCCGATTAGGATAAAAAATCGCTATCGATTTCATAAATATCGAAAAGAAGCTTAAAGGATATAGATATATTATATTTGCTACCGATAAATACTTAGGTTTTATTTAGAATATATATTTTAAAAACCGAAAGGAAAATGTATTAATTATAACGTTTCAGTACTTCCTAAAAGTTCTTAAAAACTAGGATAAGGTTTTTCTATAATGTTCGAATACGATAACGAAACCTTAAAAAATTATTAACTTCGAAACATATTTTAATCACTTCCTTTTAATATTAAACTTAAACCTTTAATACCGTATACCCGGGCCCAGAACGGGGATACAAAACGCTTAAGGAGTATAATCAAGGAAAAAACGACTGTAATACGAAATCGCGTTAAATTACACTCGTTTTTAATCATATACATTTTAAAGCTGCAATATATTTATATAACCGTACCCCCAAATACGCACTTTTTTAGCAAAACGTATACGAGGTTTACTATGCTTATCTGGCGTATAAAAACGGCGTTATAATGCTTAATCGGAAACCTTAACCAGCCTACCTGCAAATATACGCCTATATAGCCTATGCTATAACAGCTACCGCTAAAAAGAAAAAGCAAAAACTTTAAAAGCTAAATTACCAAAAATAAATTAAATACCTTTTCCGCTACCGATCTACGAATATTTACGAAATCTAGAACGCATTAATCAGCAAAATCATTACCATTCGAAACGTACAGTTTAACGAAAAAGGTACCTTTTTAAATAATACCAAAAACCTGAAAACGACGTTTTGCACGTTACAAAAAAAGGCTTTAAAAGCTATTTAAACAAGTAGAAATGCTTAGTCAAGCTAGTAGCCACCTAATATATATATAAAAGAAAAATAAAAACTTAAACGAAACAATTTAATTACCGGTTAAACAGGAAAAATAATTCTAAAAAAATATTAACGTAAAAGACGCACAGATAAAAAAAAGAAGCCTATTAGCAAAGGATTAATTATCTCTATATGGCTGCTATATTCGAACTATTTTTGTTTTTTAATTTATTACCTCCGCCCATGTTTACGTTAATTACTATTACAATCATTACGCTGACAGAAAAAATAAAAGTAACCTTAAATCTTTCTTACATTATTTAACTAAAGTAATAGTAAAAAACGAAAGTATTTTACGGGTAATAAGCGTAAAACCCCCGTATATTCCGTACCAAAAAGATATTATCCGAAACGAATACAAGGTATAAAAAGCCGTATTTAATGCAAAACGTTTAGCTGTTTTTACAAGTACGTACGATAATCGGCCGGTAAGCTGTAGAAATTTAAGGAAGTTAATTACCTAAAATACGCGCTATCTTAATTGGAAAAGCTATAATACCTTAGCATATAAAAAGGCATTTAAGTCGTTAACTGGGTGTATAAACGCAACTTACCGCCACTGCCGCAAAACTATAAAAAACTAAATACATATCCGCTCGAGAAAATATTTCGTAAAGCCGAAAAGGTTTACTTGCAAAGTTATAAAAGAATGCAATCCTGGGAAACCGTTAATTAGTCTTTTGCTATAAAAAAAACAAGTGCTAAAGTATATATAAGTATACGTTTACAAGTTTAACAAGTTTAATTAATTGTAAAAATGCAAAATATATCTTATTATACGAAACGATTAATAGCCTAAAAACGTTCATAGCAATATATATGCATCTATATTAGCTAAAAGGTCGTTTCGAGCTTTAATTACTATTACGCCTAAATTTAACCTAAAGCTTAAGCAATATAACGCTATGAACGCCTTCGTTAACGTTGACCTACCTTACGAAATATACATAAAAACGCCCTTAAAATACTTAAAACGTAACAAGATTCTTGTAATTTAAAAGGTACTATATAAACTGAAAAATTTACTTTTGCTATAGCAGAAAAACCTCATAAAGATATTCATAAATTAGAACTTCGCCCCGGTCCTTACGGACCTTATTATTTAATTCGTTAAAAGATACTTATTTTCTTCTTTATCAACGATATTATTACAGCATATCGCAAAAAGAATTAAGTCCTTGTCGATTAGTTAATCTACCAGATACGAAAACGGTATACCCTTACAGAAAGTAAGGACCTATAGTGGTTTTTCAGCATCGAAGTAATCAGAAACAAATTTTAAAAAAAAGATTTAATTATTTTAATCCGATTTTATAAATAAACTGGTTAACCTAATTCTAAAAGAAAATTTAAATAACCTTCCAAATACGCTAATAACAAACGTTAAGCTATTGCCGAATCCTAATCGAGCTTATTTAAGCTCCGTTAACAAATACCAAAAGAAAATCGGTTTTATCCTATACGTAGCAATTAATACGCGACCTAATATAATTTTTGCAATATTCCGGCTTGCCCGATTTAATCTAAACCTTAACAACGCGTATTACAAAGCTGCTAATCAAATCATATTATACCTAATCGGGACTAAGACATTAACGTTACAGTTCGGAGTAAAAGTTTATTAAATACCTAAAGCGATACTTTCTTTACGGATAATACAATCGATCGAAAAAGCTTTTAAACTTACGTTGTAAAGTTATTTAAAAAAGTAATAAGATAGTAAGCGAATAAGCAAAATACAGTAATTACTTTTATAACAAAAGCGGAATTACTACCCCTCACGTAAATTGTAAAAAAAGTCTTATTTAGCTTTCGACTATTTAAAAAGCTGGGAATTATTTTAAATTCTAGACGGTTAAATATGTAACGCGGCAATTAACAAATTATACGGCTTATCAACGCCGACGTCGCCTTATTGCAAACGAAACTACGGCATATAAATATATATAACTACTAATTACGAAACGCCGAAAAAGGAAATATAAATAAAGTAAATTATATACCTACTGGCGATATGCTGGCTGATAGGCTAACTAAGGCCCTAATACGTAAACCCTTTAAGTAATTCAAAAAATAGCTAGAATTAATGGATATTACGGAAGCTCTCGATCGGCGAAAGAACAACCTGTAAGTGATTTCAGAGGAGGAATTAGCCGATTAAAAGGATACGATCGCCGGAGGAAAGGTGGAATGGAAAGCTGTGGCTTTAGGAAGTGATGAAGTGTAGATAATCAACGCCGTAACTACGTCCAGGCGTTAAGGAGCGTGTTAGCTAGCAGGGGGTGCGCTAGCACCCCATATACGGAATAGCTCTCTCTGATTGGAACATATAGATTCTGTGACTAGATTCCATAAAAGAAGAGTGCGCGTTTTAGAGCGCCTGCAGCTAGTTATCCAACATAACATAACTGATGTCCTCTATATCTGACAAGTACCGACCTTGCTGGTTAAACCGAATTTTGCACGGTAAGTAAAAAATTCGGAAAAAGGCTTATACGAAACGTTATTAAACAGCAACGAAAAAAATACGTTAATTAAAACCTGTACCTTAAACAAGGTCACCATCGTCGTCCTCGCCTAATTAATCGAACATTTTAGTCGACCATTCGATAAATTTCTGGAAGCGAATTATATTGAAAAGTTATAACGGCAAAACATTTTTAAAGATAACCGATAGGTAAATAAAAATAGAGTGAATAAAGAGCAAATCAATTTACAGGTTTGCATATATTATAACTACCAAAGTAATTAATATAAGTAAAGGAATCCAGAGATTTAAACGTATAAAAAACTTTAAAATTTTTTTTTCGGTAAAAACAGAAAGCACTTTCGGCTTTACCGAAATAAGGGCGATATACGTAAGTACAGGGTATGGGAATTACATTATAAAGACGCGAACTATAACGGCGGTTACGTATCTTTTTAGTTTAGTTTCGAAAAAGTATGCAAGGTCGAATGAGTTTAAGCCTTATTTTCCAGGCTGAGCCAAATATACAGAAAATCATTACACGATGTAATTTGCACGATAGATATTATACCCAGTACCTTCGAACACGATAACTGATTAATGGTTTTTACGGTTAGGATAGATTGATACCTGAGTCCTATGGAGCCTTACTTTGAAGCCGACTGATGCGTAATTGCCGATCAGCTTCGACCCTGATGAACCTTATGCCTGCTGGCTCCACGGTTCGGTAGGGTCCTTGAAGGTCCGAGAGACAATATGACTTAGGAGATGTTAAGCTTTGCGCGGTAAACCTTAAGGATAAACCTTAACGGTAAACCTTAAAAATAAACTTTAAAGGCAAACCTTAAAGGCAAACCTTAACGGTAAACCTTAACGATTAACCTTAAAAGTAAACCTTAATGGTAAACCTTAACTGCGCCGTGCTGCGTATAAAAGGCTGGCATTTTTCCGAGCCCTCGCCAGTCTTGATCGTTCCTACGCCTTTTCGAATTACCCAAGATAGTATGCCGCGCAAGTCCGAATATGCGATACCGGTAATCCGGAACCGCAGAATTTCCACAGAAATCATTTCATTAACGGTACACAATTCCCACCAAATTTTCGGACGAGCTAAAACTGTCGACATTACTGTCGACCTAAAAAACCTTTCCCAAAAAGATCGATTCCGGCTTTTGATTTTCGGATACGATTTGATTTAAAAAAATGACGGCAATCGATTTTTGCAAGATTATATGCCGAAAAATATGACGATTATGACGGAATTATTGGCGAAGCTGGAAGGGAAAGACAGTAACCCGCTTAACAATTTCGACGTTCAGATTTTGGAACGGTATACGGAAAATTACGAACGATAGTTTGCCCGGCTGCTCCGGATTGCGAAAACCGTCCAAAATTTCGACAAGAATCGACGTAAATAAAAATAAAACAAGGCAGTTTAAAGTCGCTTTAAATTAAAATGCCTGCGAAAAGAATGGGTTTAATGAAGCTTAGGAATTAAGGTAGCAATCTATTATTTTATCCAATTTTGTCTACACGGTTACGTCTCCTCTAAGAAAATTCGAAAAAGTACAATAATTAATTTAAAAATAAAAAAGTAAGAATAAATAATATATAATTAAAATCTAAAAGATAAGCGAATACGAAATAATTTAACGGATACAAAAAAATATTATTATTAAGTATGCAAAAAGAAAAAAAAAGGTTAAAAAGTTAAGAAAACTGGGAAATATTTATATATATATACGAAGTTAAATTAATTAAAAGTAAAAATAAACGCGAAATAAGGCAGTTATCTAGGGTTATCGTACATACTTATAAACATAATAAACCTTGTCCTAAATGGCCTAAATCACAATAACAAAAACATATTATTTAACGATGTTATCCTTACTTATTATATACATACATAATGCCGGGCCGGCATTACGAAGAAAGGAGGAAATATTTATTACAGCAGGCCTAACAGCCTGAAGCTGGCATACTTTATGTAACCTACTCTCCTTACCTAAACCCCCTACTACTTTTATTCCATATAAGGGCCCTAGACTCTTATTTATTATTATAAAGGGACAAAAGTTTGTTTTGTCCTAACTCGACCCCATAGGAATAGACTAGTTACACCTGACTTGAGCCCTACTGTGACAATTTCGTTCTTTTTAAAATACTATATATAAACTGAATTCTTTTTGAGTATATTTATAACTCACCCCTTTTATTCCGTTATGCGGATTTAGGATTTGATTGGTTGATATTTAGCGTTGTGGAGCGGCATTTCAGTAACTTTGAAAAAACTGTGAGAACGAGCCGGAAAGGCCTGAGCCACCTGAGGTAACCCGCAAATGCCTAATTACCCTTGATAAGTGTCAGCTAGCAAGGGGTGCGCTAGCACCCATATACGATAAGATTCCCTCTGATCGGAACATATATGTTCTGTGGTTAAACTACTTCAAAGATAAAGACGCGTTGCGAGAGTGCACGCATCTAGCCAATTAATACAACACAACTGATGTCCCCTATATCTGACAATTAAGAGTCTCAGACATGCTCCACTAAGTGGAGTTCTACCGTCGCAGCTAAGGCCTACTAGCCTGCACCTGACCACTTACCCAAAGGGCTTAAGTTCGATCCTGGCTATGAGCTGCGGAAGTTTGAGGGTAAACACCCGAAGTACGCGCCACCTTGATCGCTAGCCACTGAGGGGGTGTGTCAGATAAGTAGCAGGATAGAATCTTGCACTTAACACTTAGATAAGCTTATCGCAAATGATCTTTTGGTGCAGTGGCTAGCTGACAATTAACAGTCTCATTCGCTCAATTCGTGTTATTTATCAATTGATCAGCTGTTGCCGAGACGATATAGGCTGCATATTAGTAGCAATTTTCTGTGCACTTATTAGCTATAATGGCGACCGTACCGACGTCCGCAATTATTTACACCGGTCCTAAGGATTGGGACAAATTCAAGGACGAATTCAAAATTAAACCTAAAGGATATGACTTATGGGATTATATTGATCCTAATTAGAACGTTCTATGGCCTGTTAAACCTATAGCGCCTGTTATCGCTTCTTATTTAAAGAGATTAGTTCGTTAGATAACGAAGCAAACAGCTAATATTCTTCCGAAGGAATTTTACAAGTCGAAGAAATCGATTATACGAGCCATCCGATAAATGCTTTCGAAATAACGATTAAAAGCAGATAAGCTTATAATCAGAACTTTACGACTTATATTTACCTAAACCGAAAATATAAAACCTTTCGAAAGAATTTTAACGAGCTTATGAAATGGGTTTTTGATAGCGTTTTACTATCGATTAAGTAAACCTGCTTAAACTTAAATAACGACCTTAAAGGTTGATATGCTAAATTACAACAATCTGGAAAGGTTTACGACAGTGTTATAACCAAACAAGCTTGGCCTATTAGCAGACAGCCGGAGGTTGTATGGATTACCTCCGATGAAAGACCTTAGGTTACGTGACGTGGATCCGAATGGATTTACGGATCCAAACGGATTAGTGTGGTATGGATCCGAATGGATTTTCGGATTTATAGGGATTACAGCAAATGGATCCGAATGGATTTTCGGATCTAAAGGGATCCCGTTTAGGATATATACATTCATTATTTCCTATAGTTTAGGTTAGATAGTACCAGCTTGCAATTAACAATTGGTTACCTAGATTTACATTTGTTATTACTAAACGTGATTATCGTTTTATTGTTTAAATTTCTACAATATTACTGCTAACATAAACCGTACGACTAGGTTTAATAGTTGGTTAAGCCCATAGCCGTTATACGTTACAAGCTTTTGTTTAGTAGTACTGTCAGATTTTAAGCAATATTTAACATTGTTAAAATGTCGACCAGCGCCGAAGTTACCGTTCTTACCCTAGCCCAGTAGCTGCAAGAACGCGTCCAGCAGCTTAAGGCATATGTCTAGCAACTTACTGCTTAGGCTACCGCCACTCTAATCGATTCGGTGCCAGCAACCGTTACTCCAAGACTTAAAGTTAAAAAACCCGAACTTTACGATGGTATAGGAAGCGTTTAGGGCTTCTTAATCCAGGCCAGAATATATTTACGATTGGAAAGGATCGAAAGTGACGCCGACAAAATCCTTATTGTAATAAGGTTTTTTTTTTTAAAAAACGCTTAAAATTAATTTAAATTTACGTTGCGAAATTACCTGGAAAATATGGAAAACGATTAGGACACGGTTATCAAAAAGATTTTCGAAAGTTATATTAACTTCGAATAAAAGCTTAAGGATAATTTCGATAATCCGGACGCCAAACAAAAGGCTGCATAAATCTTTTACAGCTTAAAGAGAAGGAACCAGCTTTTAAATATGCCGTCGAATTTAGGAACCTTATGTCCAAGGCAGGATAGATCGACGATAAAAACGATACCCTGATCGACGTTTTCTATAAGCGATTAAAAAACGATGTTAAGGACGAAATTATCAAAATCGAACGACCTAACGTATTCGACAAATATATCGCTAAGGCTGTAAAGATCGACAATCGACAGTTTGAACGACGACAAGAACGACGTAGATAATTCGCCCTACGGTCCAAATTTCAAGAAGTTAATTAAGGCCGAAGGCGCCTTATACCTTCTACCTCTTATAGAACTTAACTAGAACCTATGGAACTAGGGGCCATCCAGTCGAAAGAAAAGTCCGTTATCTGCTATAACTGCGGTAAGCCCGGATATAATGCGCGAAAGTGCAAAAGCCCCAAGAAAAATGTATATTGGGTTCCAATTCCTGAAAACCAGTACAAGAAGAAACCTAGCGACCAAAGGACGATTAATATGATCCGCGCCAGAAATAACGACAACTCTTTACTTGAGGTGCGACAGGGAATAAGAGAAGCCAAGAAGTTATCCCAAGCAAAAGCCAAAAAGGCTAAAAAAGCTAAAACCACTGGACCTATTATTACCTAGTGGCTACAGGAGTACGAGGGATGGGAAGAGCTGAACGACGATAAGCCACTTTCCCGCGTACAGCAGAACCGGCAACAAAAAAACAACCAGTTAGTGCTTGACGCATAGCTAAAGAAGTACCGAGAATGGGACGAAAACCTGCATCTAGGAGAACCCGATCGGCACGGAAAGCTCCACGCGGTCAGCTATCGACGACCGCAATATAAGGTATACGAGGACGAGAAAGAATATATCGCCCGACGAATTATACGTATGTGGCGATAAGGCTTCGATTTTAAGAATCGAACTAAAAATGATCTTAGGGATTAAAGGTAATATCGCTATATACGAAAAACTGCCATAATGGAAAAAATCGACGAGCTGGTAATAACCAGGAACTGGCCAGAAGGAAAATATTGCTTTGCATATAAACTCCAGTATTATTACGAATGGTATAATTATTAAACGTAAGAAAAATTGATTTAAAAAACAGTGGAAAAGTATTGCCAGAAAATAATTACCGATTTACGGATTTACCTAGCCTTTACGGAAAACCCAGAAAAGCGATTAGCTATATAAGAAAAGATTCGTTCTTTTTTGAGTTAAAGCTGGAAAACCTTAAAGTTAGAATATATTACTAAAGAAACGTTTTAGAACTTAGTGGAATATTTAATAGTAACGCTACGCCGATAAGAACAATAGTTAAAATGGATCCAAGACGAGAATAAAAGACTTGGAAAGAGAATTTAATAATTCGAGACAGCTTAAAAGATTTAAGCTATTTGTAATAGAGCCTTAGGTTAGCAAAAGAAAAAACAAAGGTGCATAACAACATCTTAGGGAAGTTTTAAATACAATGCGAACAGTACGAAAAAAACTTATAACGGTATAAGTACGAATTAAAAACAAGCGATATACCGTATTTATAGACTGCGGCGTAATAAAAGGCAATTATATCGCTTTAAAAGTAGTTAACGAATTACAGCTACCATAAAAAAATAAAAAATATCTTTACAAAATCGAAAAGGCCGAAGGTTAAATATTTAATTACGACGACGGATAAGTTCGATAGGAAACTAATTACTTTAAGACCTTTATCGAAAGAAAAAGATAAACTATTAATTTCGACGTTATCGCTATCGAAAATTTCGATTTGATCCTAGGTTTGTTATGGTTAAAATAATATAACCCGGTTATTAATTGGAAAATTCGCGAATTGGATTACGATTTATTTTTTAACGATAAGCTAAACGACGAAAGATTTTAATATTCGATCGATAAGGTAAACGAATGCAGGTATAAGAAAACGATAGAAACCTTATTATTAAAAATAATACGATATATCCAAAAAAAAGAATATAGCCGAAAAATACGACGTATTATTGTCAACCTTAAAGCAAAATTTAGGTAAATAAATAACGATTTAAAACGACCGTCCGAAAAGTTACTAGAATAAATGGTTAAGTTATTTCCATAATATTATAAATACGACAAAATATTTAATAAGGAATTTAATAGCAAATTATTAAAACATAATAAATAAAATTACGAAATAATTTTTAAAGATAGCAAAAGTACCGCCTTTTATCCGATATACAACTTAAACCATGTAGAACTATACGTATTCCGCGATTACTTCGAAGACAGGTTTCGAAAATGATAAATTCGACGTTCCAAATTACCAGCCGGATACTTTATATTTTTCGTACCGAAAAAAGGGAGAAAGTTTCGATTAGTAATGGATTATCGACAACTTAACGATATTACCGTTAAAAACAAAACGCTATTATTATTAATTACTGAAATAAAAAATCGCTTATACGGAGCAAAATGGTTTATAGCTATCGATTTTCGAAATAGCTATGATATAATTCGGATTAAAAAGGGATACGAATAAAAAACAGCCTTTAAAACGAAATATGGCTTATACGAATACCTAATTACTTTTATGGAATTAATTAACGTACTAGCAACCTTTTAACAAATAATAAACTATATGCTAAAAAAATACCTGGATATTTTTGTTATCTGCTACTTCGACGACATTCTTATTTACTTAAAAACGGAAAAGAAGTACGAAAAATACGTTTATCAAATCTTATAAGCGCTGCAAAACGCTAAACTTTTAGTTAATATCGAAAAAAGCCATTTTTATTAGCAAAAAGTCGAATTTTTAAGACATATTATTACGCCAGAACAAATTCGCATAAACCTTAAAAAGTTATTAGCAGTTAAAAATTGGGCATAACTTATTAATGTTAAGGAAATATAAGTATTCTTTAAATTCGTGAATTATTATGGACGATTTATGCGTAATTTTAGCAAAATGGTTATGCAATTAACGGAACTTACCAAAAAGGATAAATTATTTAAATAAACTTTAAAAAAAACAATAGCTTTCCAGTAAATTAAAAATACCTTTATTAATAAACTAATATTAATTCTGTACGACCTAAAGCGATTAATTAAGTTAGAAACCGATATTTCGGATTATATCTTAAAAGCTGTAATTAAATATCGAAACGATTAAGAAAAACTTTACCCGATTACGTTTTATTTTTATAAGTTATATAAAACCGAATTAAATTATTCTATTTACGATAAAGAATTCCTAGTTATTATTAACGCCTTCAAAAAGTTTAAATATTATCTTAAAGGTAACATATATTAAATCAAAATATATACGGATTACAAGAATATTACTTATTTTTTTACGATACGAAAACTTGTCGGAAAATAATTACATTACGTTAAAAACTTTTCTAAATTTAATTACGTTATTACTTACCGAAAGGATTAAAAAATAACAAAGCAAACGTACTTAGCAAACGACCTAACTTAAAAGAACCTAAGGTTAAAGTATAACAGATAATCTTTAATATTACATCCGAAAGATATTTAAAATAACGACGAATTATTACGATACGAACGATACCAGCTGATATATATTAACGCATTTAATAATATAATGCTAATTAACTAACAAAACATCAAACAAATAAAATATAAGTACCCGAAAACTTACAAAAGGATCTGATACGGAATATATACGAATACCCGGTACATAAACACCTAAAGGTTTACAAAACCCTAAAACGCTTATAACGGATATATTACTTTCCTAAAATAAAAACTATAGTATAAAGGATTATACGGCAATACGATATTTACGCCAGGGTAAAGGTACGATAATATAAGCTTTACGGAGGACTATAACCCTTACCAGTCGCCGAGCGACCATAAAATTCGATTACATTCAACTTTATTATTAACCTTCCTTTATCAAAAAATTTAGCTATAAAAGTACATTACGATAGCATCTTTGTAATCGTTAATCGATTTACGAAATTTTCTTATTTCCTACCTTATAATAAGGATATTAATAAAGAATAACTTGCATACATTTTTCTTAAATATATTTTAGGTATTTTCGGATTTTTAACGGAAATTATTTCAGATAAAGGTATTACTTTTATTCCGAAATTTTGGCAAAAACTAATAGCTTAACTTAAATTAAATTACAAATTATCTAACGTATTTAAACCTTAAACAAACGGATAAACGAAAAAAATTAACTAAACGTTAAAAACGTATTTACGATATTATATTAATTACGAACAGAATAATTAAGTTAACAAATTACCAATTATACAGCTAACTTACAATATTAACTATTACGAAAGTATTAAAATAACGCTAACAATTACCAATTTTAGTTTTACATTTAAAGTTTACCGAAATTTATACCAGGATGGACCAGCTAACGTTAAAACAATTTTTATATTAAAATAGCTAAAACAGCTATACACAGAAATGAAATTAAAGCTTAATTTCGTAAGTAACTAGATAAGCAAATATTATAACCAAAAAAGGTTAAAGGGACCAACCTTTTCGGAAGGGAAGATGGTTTACCTAATTACCAAAAATATCCAAACCAAAATGCTAAACAAAAAACTCGATTTCAAATATATTGGCTTATACAAAATCGCTAAAAAAATCTCAGAAAATAATTATAAATTGGAGCTACCGCCGAAAATTAAACTTTATCCAGGTTTTCATATTTTCCTATTAAAATCAACAGCTGATATAATCAAAGTTAGTATAGGATAGGATAAGGATAAAGAAGTTATAAAGGATGCACCAATTTACGAGGCAAAAAAAATACTAGATATACGCAAAGAAAAAGGACTTACCTAGTACCTAATTAAGTTAGAAAATTACCCAAACTCCAAAAATACCTGGGAACCCGCGAAAAACTTTACGAGCGCTTAACGCCTTTTGAAGAACTTTTACTAGCAACGTCGGAAGCGCTAGGGTTAAAGGTATTCCAATCTGCGTTACCTAATAACGGCCAATCAATATTTTTAACCCTAGGCCATTCCGAAAAGTCTGTGGCTCGCGTGGTTTGTGCGGCCCGTAAAGCCGTTTCGCGTTTTAATTTTTCCTGCTTCTTTAGTTCGTTTAAAGATTGAAGCTTACGATTTACCATTTTAACACCTTTGGACCGAAGGAATTTTTGTTAATGGCGTAATCGCTGGAAACGGGCGATCGCTTTATTTATTTCTTTTTGCGATCGGAATAATCGCTTTTCAGTTAAAATTTCCTCGCGTTTTAAACGTTCCGCTTCCTTATTAATGTTACGTAAGGAATTAAGAGGAATGCCCGACTTATCGCAATTCCGTTTTTTTAGAACGTAGTTTTTATAACGAGTTACGTTCTTTATCATAACGCATTCTTTCTTATGTTTAAAATACGCAGAATAAGGCATAATTTCGAAACCCTAATTTTGAATGTAAGCAGTTAAATTTCCGCGTTTTTTTCTTTTGGTTAGGACGTTTGCGAGATGTTTGCTTTTCGATACGGTTAGGCATAACGACGAAAAATAAGCAGAAAACAATGATATGAAAAAGGGGAAGTTACTTACCAAACAAATGCAACAAATAAATTAATCTTTAAGAGCAAAAATTTTGAAAAGGGGGAGTTCGTGTTATGACCAATAAGCTTGGCCTATTAGCAGACAGCCGGAGGTTGTGTAGATTATTTCCGATGCAAGACCTTAAGTTACGTGACGTGGATCCGAATGGATTTACGGATCCAAACGGATCAGTGTGGTATTGAAGTGGAGTAGGGTGCAGGAATAGGTGCAGCTATTGCTGCAGCAGCCACTGTAGCAGCTATTGCTAGCTACTGCAGCTACTATTGCCAGCCATTGCAGGTACTATTGCAGCCACAGTTTCTGCCTACTTCCATTTGCTTCACCGCTGGGCATCTCGGCAATCTACTCGGCTATGGCAGTAAGTTAGTGATGGTCTATAAATTGCTGCTGACCTGACAACTTTTGTATGCAGTTTCTCATAGCATCAAAGGGCTCCAGAGATAGTCAAGAAGTCCCATCATTCTTCCCAAGCACTAATCAAGATGTTCTGCGTACAGCAACTTCGATGAGCCCTGTCCCAATTCAGTATAGATCCGAATAGATTCTCGGATCTATAGGGATTACAGCAAATGGATCCGAATAAATTCTCGGATCCAAGGGGATCCCGTTTAG
This sequence comes from Monosporascus sp. mg162, assembly GCA_004155945.1. Taxonomy (NCBI): domain Eukaryota; kingdom Fungi; phylum Ascomycota; class Sordariomycetes; order Xylariales; genus Monosporascus; species Monosporascus sp. mg162. The sequence continues at coordinate 52,750 of QJNY01000401.1, read as the reverse complement.
GATATATACATTCATTATTTCCTATAGTTTAGGTTAGATAGTACCAGCTTGCAATTAATAATTGGTTACCCAGATCTACATCTGCTATTACCAGACGTAACTATCGCTTTATTGCTTAGATTCCCACGATACCACTGCCAACATAAACCGTACGACTAGGTTTAATAGTTGGTTAAGCCCATAGCCGTCACAGACAGCCGATTACTTATAAATACCAAACGCGAATACGAGGAACAGTTAAAGCAGGTTCCGAAAGCCTCTAAAAGATTTAATGAACAAATAACGAAATGGCAGGAGATTATGGTCTAATGTTAACGTTACGGGATTCCCGAAACAATTATGCCAGTTATCTGGACGAATTAATTATATACAGCAATAATACCGATTATACCAAGTTTGTCGAATTTATTTATGTTTCTTAAACGGGATAATATCGAAAAAGGAACGATTAATTACCTAGAGGTTAGGGCTAATCTTTTAAATTATTGGACTATAACGAATTTATAACAGTCAGTAAGAAACATTAAGCTAACGTTCCCGACTTTCTATAAAGTTTTAATAAATCCTTTTAATTAAGACGATATCGATTAAGAAGAAATTAAGGATATTAATAATCAGCTACGTAATAGGACCCTTAGGAAAAGATCGAAACGAAGTAATCGTAAAAGATTTTAAGCGAACCGAAATAGCAGCAGTAGTAAACGAAAATGTTAAAAGTTAAACGCATAAAAGATTCGGTACAAAGTGTACTTAAACCTTGCGCATACGTTACTTTAATACTATTACGCGTTTTTTAACAAAGCTTTAGTAAAGTTCGAGCTTAATAAAGAAGTTTTAGTATTGGTCCAAAACCGGATTCCTTCCGATTAGTCCTTAAAGAAAAAAATTAACCGTTTGTCGAAAATTATGAGAAAATTAATTATTTAAAAAACAGATTAATTCTTAAGGGAGTAAAACGAATACTAGCGTACTTTTTGATTTTTGATTAACGTAATGCGATAAGCGTTGCGTTCTACCCCTTAAGAAATTCCGCTATTTTAGATTTAAGGTTTACTATATACATTTTTAACCTAATTAGCAGGTTTCTGAATTATAGAATAACGATCTAAAGCGACGGTATGTACGTAGGAAATGGTTTCGTTCCGATTAAAGAATATAAAAAAGTAAATATACTGCTTTAAAGCTTTAAGGGCCTTAAAGCATTACGTTTGTATAACGTGGCCTATTGCGAAAACTTCGCATGTAATTTGGTATCTTTCCGGCAGTTCCGAAAGAAAGGGTATTAATGAGACAACCGGGGAATTAACAACTTTATTCGAGATAAGTATAATTAGGTAGTTGCTACGTTGATAAATAAGTTTGATCAATTCGTTGTCGAAGATATTAACGTAATAGTTACTTATGCAACCTTTGCAGCTTACAAACGAAACGTTAATTTATATATAGCGAAATACCTGCGAATCGGTAACGGTACGATATGGCATTTAAAACTAGGATACTTAAGGCTCGAAATAATCGCCTAATTGCAATCTTATATAAGGGAAGTCGGTTTAAAAGGCTTTATAACAGTCGAATGCTAAATATATGGCAAAGCGAAAGCTAAAAGATAAATACGCCGCAAGTCGAAAAAGGAAGCATCCCGATTAAGGTAGCGAATTGCTATCGATTTTACAGATTTCGAAAAAAAAACCCTAAAGGATATAAATATGTTATGTTTGCTACCGATAGGTACCTAAGTTTTATCTGGGATATTTACTTTAAAAATCGAGATAAAATATATTAATTATTGCGTTCCGATATTTCCTAAGAGTTTTAAAGAACTAGGATAAGATTGTTCTATAGGTATTCGAATGCGATAACGAGATTTTAAAAAAATTACTAGCTTCGAAATATGCTTTAATCGCCTTTTTTTAATATTAGATTTAAGTTTTTAATACCGTATATCCAGGCTTAAAACGGCGGTGCAAAGCGTTTAAAGGGTGTAATTAAGGGAAAAGTAACTGCGATGCGAAGTGGCGCTAAGTTACTTTCGTTTTTGAGCGTATATATCTTTAAAGCTGTAATATATTTATATAACCGTACTTTTAAATACGCACGTTTTTGGTAAAGCTTATACAAGGTTTATTATATTTACTTGGCGTATAAGAACGGCGTTGTAATATTTAATCAGAAGCTTTAATAGGCCTATCTGCGAATATATAGTTATATGGCTTATGCTATAACAGTTGCTGCTATAAAGAAAGAAAAGAGATTCCAAAAGTTAAGCTTTAAGGCATAGATTAAGTTTTTCGTCGGTTGCCGATTTACGAATATTTACAAGATTTGGAATTTACTGATTAACAAGGTTATCGCCATTTAAAACGTATTGTTTAACGAAAAAGTTACCTTTTTAGGTAATATTAAAAACTTAAAAAACGATTTTTTGTACGTTATAGAAGAAAAGTTACAAAAGTTACTGTAACAGGTAAAATTATTTGATTAGAGTTTAAGTTACTTAAATATATAAACATAAAAAAAAAACCCGAAAACTTGAACGGAATAATTTAGTTACCGGTTGGATAAAAAAGGTAATTCCAGAATGGTATAAGTGTACGAAACGTACGGAATAAAAAAGAATAAGCCTATTCGGATGGAATTGATTACTGTTATACGACCGCTATATTCGAATTATTTCCGTTTCCTGGTTTATTACTTTTATTAGCGTTTACTTTAATAACTGTTACGATTAATACGCCAGCGGAAGTTATAAAGGTAACCTTAAGTTTTTATCGTTTTGTTTAACCTAAAGTAACGGTAAAAGACGAAGGTATTTTACGGGTTGTAAACGTAAATTTCCCGTACGTTCCGCGTCGAAAGAAAATTATCGGTATAATTACAGAATATAAAAAACCGCGTTTACCGTAAAACGATTAGCTTATTTTGTTAGTACGATCGATAATCGGCCGGCGAGCTGCGGAAGTTTAAGGAAGTTAATTACCTGAAATACGCGTTACTTTAATCGGAAAGATTTCGATATAAAGATATATAAAATTCTTAAGTTGCGAAACCGGGTATATAGGCGCGAATTACCGCTACCGCCGTAAAGCTATAAAAAGTTAAATATATATCCCTCAAGGAAATTATTCCGTAAGACCGAAAAGGTTTACTTATAAAGTTATAAGGAGATATAATTTTAGAAAGTCGTTGATTAATTTTTGCTAAAAGGAAACAAGTTTTAAGATATATATAGGTATATATTTATAAGTTCGATAAGTATAATTAGTAGCAAAGATGCAAGGTACGTTTTGTCGTACGGGGCGATTAATAGCTTAAAAACGTTTGTAGTAATATATACGTATTTATTTTAACTGGGAAATCGTTTAAAACGTTAATCGTTATTGCGGTTAGATTCGACCTAAAGTTTAAGCAGTATAATGTGATAAACGTTTTCGTTAACGTTAATTTATTTCACGAAATATATATAAAAATACCCTTAGGATATCCGTATCGTAACAAAGTTTTCCTAATTAAGAAGGCATTATACGAATTAAGGGAGTTACTTTTGTTTTGGTAAATGGAATTTACTGGGACGTTTAGAAATTTGGAACTTAGCCCCGTTCCTTATAAACCTTGTTATTCTATTCGTTAAAGGGTTTTTTTTTTTTTACAAATAATATCGTTACGGCGTACCCTAAGAAAAATTAAAACCTCGTTGATTAGGTAATTTAGCAGATAAGGAAACGATATACTTTTTTAATTTAACTTTATAAATAAGCTGGCTAACTTAATTCTTAAAGAAAATTTAAATAACTTTTTAGATACGCTAATAACATACGTTACGCTGCTACCGAATCCTAATCTGGCTTATCCAGGGTTTGTTAATAAATACCAGAAAAAAATTGGTTTTATCTTATACGTAACAGTTAATACGGGACCCGATATAATCTTTGCGATATCCCGATTTGCCCGATTTAATTTAAACCTTAACGACGCGCATTATAAAGCTGCCGATCGAGTTATATTATACTTAATCGGGATTAAAATATTAGCGTTATAATTCGGAGATAATGATTCGTTAAATACTTAAAGTAACGCTTTTTCGCAGATAATATAATCGATCGAAAAAGCTTTTAAGCTTATGTTATAAGGTTATTTAAAGGAATAATAAAATAGCGGGCGAATAAATAAGATATAGTAATTATTTTTATAACAAAAGCGGAATTATTATCCTTTACGTAAGTTATAAAAAAAAGCCTTAACGTGCCAGACAAGCTCGCGAGCCGGACAAGCTCGCGAGCCAATTTTCTTAACATCTCAACTGCCCAACTTCAATTATTGATTTCTCAACACCATAATATGGAACGCCTTACGAAAGAATCTAGAATGAATTTAGCCATTCAGGCGAAAAAACGAGACCCGAAACTTAGTTTCAAAGAGTTGTATTCGATATACGAAGTCTCCGAATTTATACTGAAAGCCCGTTACCACGGACGATGCGCCCGAGCCGATATTATCCCCCATCTGCGAAAATTGACGGCGACCGAAAAGAAATCTATTGTCGAAAGAATCCTTAACCTAGATACGCGAACATTTTTTGTCCGGTTTCAGCATGTTAAAGATATGGCCAATATACTGCTTGCCCAACGCGCTGTAGGATGCATTAAAGTTAAATGGGCGTCGAACTTTGTTAAACGGTAATAATAATTCCAAACGCGTTTAAATTAGAAAATTAATTATTAACGGGTTTTAACCGAGAAATCCAAAAACGTTTCGTAAATGGTTCGAGCTTGTTCGGGCCATTATCGCAAAATACGGCATTACAGAAAAGGATATTTACAACTTTGACGAAATTGGATTTTTGATAAGGCTTTTTATAGTAACGGGAATGGTAATTACCAGTACCGAAAAACGTAGAAAACTTAAATAAGCGCAATAAGGAAATAAAAAATGGGTTATAATTATTTAAGCTGTTAATTCCGAAGGTTAGGTTATATTGTTATTTGTTATTATGGCGGAAAAAAATTATCTTAAATATTAGTACCGCAATAATTTATTACTAGCAACCGATTAAAAAATCGCATTAAGTAATAATAGCTGGATAACAAATAAATTAGGTTTCGAATAAATCCAGCATTTTAATAAGCATATTCGGACGCGTACGAAAAGTTCGAAACGTTTCCTTATCCTCAACGGCCACGAAAATTATTATTCGATGGAATTCGAAGAATACTGCGCCAATAATAACATTATTACGCTTTATATGCCTGCGCATTTTTCGTATCGGCTTTAACCTTTTGAGGTATTTTGTTTTTCTGTTTTGAAACGTACGTATTCGCGTTATATCGAAAACTTAATACGACGTTATTATACTTACATTATTAAAGAAGATTTCTTCGCCGGGTTTTACGACGCGTTTTAAGCTGCCACGACGTCCGATAATATCAAATCTGGATTTGCAAAAGCTAGTTTTATTCCATTTAATCCCAATAACGTTTTTTCCGAATTAAAGGTTTTTCCAGTTGTGCCTACGCCGACCGTCTCCCCGCTAACCTCCGCTGGTTCCATTCGTTTCCCGCCCGCGAAAACCTTTAGGAACATTAAGGAAGTAACGAAGTAAGGACGTTATTTGCAAAGAAAGATTGGAAACTAATAAGGTAGCTTGTTTAAAAAAAATTAGTTAAATCGGTTAATCTTTTAACCAAAAGTAACTTATTACTTTTATACGAAAATGTTCTTTTCTGGGAAAAAACTGCTTAATTACGCGAAATAAACCACATTTTAAGTAAACGTCGTAGGATTAAAAACAAACGTTTTTAAAAAGAAAGAACATTTATTATATAAAAGAGATAAGCTTTTCTGGCCTAAAAAGAAGGAGGTGGTAAAAAAATGTAGCTAACAGCTGCTAAAGGCAATCGTCGCAAAAGGGTTAAAACCAAGGAACGGAAATGTAGCGTTTGCGGCAAGCCCGGACATAATGCGCGTACTTGTGATGAAGTTGTAAATACGTCTAGCGAAGAAGATTCCGATTAATTTGAATTGATTTGATGTGTTGTGGTTAATCAATTTGAATTTGTTGTTACAAGGTGCCAAAAAACGGCTCGCGAGCTTGTCTGGCACGTTATTTAATTTTCGACTGATTAAATGATTAGGAATTACCTTAAATGCTGGACCGTTAAATATGTAATGTAACAATCGATAAATTATTCGGCTTATTAACGCCGACGTCGCCTTATTACAAACGAAACTGCGGCATATAGATATATATAACTATTAATTACGAAAAACCGTAAAAAGGGATATGATTAAAATAGATTATACGCTTACGGGCGACATATTAGCTGATGGATTAATAAAGGCCTTATTACGAAAACCTTTTAAACATTTTAAAAGGTAATTAAAATTAATAATTGTTACGGAAGCCCTCGATCGGCGGAGGAACAACCTGCGAATAATTTCAAAGGAGGAATTAGCTGATTAGGAGGATTCAATTTCCGGAGGAAAGGTAAAATAGAACGCTGCGGCTCTAGGAAGTGATAAAGTGTAACGGTTAACGCCGTAACTGCGTCGAGGCGTTGAGGGGGTGTGTCAGCTAGCAAGGGGTGCGCTAGCACCCATGTACGATAAGATTCCCTCTGATCGGAACATATATGTTCCGTGGTTAGACTACTTCAAAGATCAAGACGCGTTGCGAGAGTGCACGCATCTAGCCAATTAATACAACACAACTGATGTCCCCTATATCTGACAATAAGCGTGGGACGTCGAACCCCACAGCTTGGATCCGGATTACGGGAATGACTTCTTTGGGTCTGATAAATCAACGGCCGATAAAGAAAGAGCATGCGAGGTAAGATAAGCTGGCTAGGCATGTGAGTAGTGGTAAAGTGGCTCTCCCTTGACAAAGCATGGAAGAGTGGCAAACTATCCAGCAGTTTGCAAGAATCTGTGTTAATACATCAATTCAGGACACGATTAGTCCCCGGCTCCAATATGCGCCCCATGGTGTTCCTTACAGCCAGCAGTAAATCTACAGGCGGCAAGAGAACGATCTCGCCTAGGCTAGTCCAGCTGTAAAGCCATGGATGGAGGACGATCATCAAATGGACCTTTAGAGGTCTTGTGACGGGACAACATGGTTCGCTCTGTTCAAGAGCTATCGCTGATACCCTTAGTAGTTAGTAATAGCAAGTGACGTCTTTCGGAGAGAGGTTCCATGTCTGGTGTCGGAGTACTGTTAGCTTGCCTAGCCTGTTTAGGCCCATTTAAGGAAGTCACTGGCCGTTTGGGTTTGCTTCTCTCCTCTATTACCGTTTGAGCCAAGAGCAACGGGCTCGGTGAAATGAGCCGCGACGTTGCATTGCGCTCCCGTTATGGCGGCTGGAGAGGTGCCCTTGCATCGCAAACGGCTGCTGCTCCCGCATGATGCGACTGCGGCCGCCGTTCTGAGCACTTCGTCTTTTAGCGTGAGTGAAGTAGCAATCCAACACGTTTTTTCATTTTCCATCCTTGGAAGCGGGTCGTGTGCTGCCAAGCGCCAAGGCTATGTTTAGAACGAGCTGATCCTGCGTGGTTGGAAGATTGATAATGCACGTTCGTATGATAGGGGGGAGTGCACCCACACGATATACTGTAGTATACGAAGCATAGTAGGTATGTATCTCGCTACTATGTTGTGCGCCCGCCTACTTCGGCTATAGCCAAAGGCGTTTGAGGGATGCCCGAGGCAAGCCATACCCGAAGTCTTGACACACTTTCCCGCCACTTGCTGCTAAGTCTATTTAGGCAGGTCGATTTTTGATCTACTAAACGCTTCTTGGCTTGCTCGGCTATCTGAAGAAGCTCCTTAGTACAAGTACCAAGCCACAAAAAGCGCATCAAGATACAGTCAAGCCTTCCAAGCTTTCCAAGCTTTTCTCGTCCCGTGCTGTCAACATACAAGGGAAAAGAAATCCCTGGCAGGCGGGTTTATCCACGACGGGCCCCGACAACTGTCCTGTGCACTAGCGACGGATGACTTGATGACCGCCCCCAAACATAACGATATGTTGAGATACAGGCTAAGGCCATATTACTAGGTAGCTCCTTTATCTTAATTTCTAGCAGATATTGCACACTATTTCTGATTAGTCAATTCTTCCTCCCTGTTTGTCGTCTGCGCAAAATGAGCCGATATCACGAGAGGCTCTCTTGGCTCGCCAGGCACCCCATTATATTCCTGATTCATGGCCGGCGCTATCATGCTTGGCAACGAATCTAAAGTGCGTGAACGGCAGTGCACTGTGCAGTCTCATGGGGTCGTCTGGCTTGCCACTGAGTCGCTAAAATTCTCGAAACCCTTCACGGGAAGACAATGTCAGACCAGTCGAGGGCAGAGTAACGACGTCTCTCCGGAGTACCTAAGAATCTACGCACGTACAGTAATTGCTCCAATACGTGGATAAGGCGCACGGAGCCCGCCTGCTACGGGAGCGCAGACACAGAGCAGTTAAGGTTAAACGACCCGCCGCATCTGTGGTTTTAGATGTGGACTTTGAAGTTTCCGTAATTTGGTAATAACCTGATCTTTGTTTAGTGGAGTGTCTGGGAGCCTTGAGTCAGCACCATCTCTGGACCGCCAGAACCTGAAAATATTCCGCCAGACTCCTAACGCAGACCGCGGTTATCCCGTTACGAATTTACCAACATATGCCCGCGGTTCCTGGCGAACCCCGATTAATTATCTGCACTGCTCACTAGGAGGAAAGTATCCATACGCTCGCGTCTTGAGGCGAATTTCGAGCAACCAATCCAGTGGCGGTGATAACTAGATCTTCTAGTGGGCTTCCGGAGCCGTCTTCCATCCAGCCACCCAATCAATGGACGCTGAATAACACCCCGACGTCAAACGTTACAACCGATACGGGAACCTGCCGTCAAGCAGCCGAGCGAGGGCAAGGTGAAATGGCTAACCGCTCGAGAACCCATGCCTATCATCTAGCTCCATCGTCAACCACCTTCCCTCTTTGGTATCGTAGCCGATACTTATCATATGGGGGCAATGGGACTTCGGATAACCCTCCCTCGCCCGGAAGCTCATACTCGTTAAGCTCTGGATTGTCGGCTCTGGCTTCGAGACTACCTCGGTGCCGCCTCATTGGAGGCAACTGAGGGTGCCATCGGCCTACTCTCAGGATCCAGAGGAGAGTCTCGTGCGAGATGAGGCGAGACAGTGCAGCTCCGAGCTGAAGAGGAATGGAACCTGGGAAGGGAGCCCCCACTCCGCGATTGTTCAACCCTGTCCACTGCGTATATAGATCACAGGTGAAACCCGCTCTCTGGCTGAGGGACGGAACCCTCTCCTCCCCCTTCTCTCATTGTGGTATCCGGTTTCCCCCCCTCTACCATCTTTGTCCTTCTACGGCTTAAGGCAAACGTTAAGGGCGTCACAAAACAGCCGAGGAGCACAGGACAGCAGGACACGAGGTTGCCCACAATGAACCCACAGGCTCTCGACACGGCCGAGATCGCCAAGACTGGCGTTCACGATACCAACGAGGGGTCCCTCAAGGATGCCGGTGCCGGCCGCGGTTCTTTCGACGCAGAGAAGCTTCATGGGGTCACCGAGACGGCCGGGTTTGTCGAAGACCTGGACTACCCCGACATGCCCACCGAGGAGGAAATGCAGACTCTGCGTCGTGTATCCGGCCAGATTCCCTGGCCCGCCTTCTCCTTGGCATGCGTAGAAGGGTTCGAGCGCTGGTCGTACTATGGCTCTGCGGTTCTGTATACCAACTTCGTCCAGAGGCCCCTCCCGGAGGGTTCTACGACCGGTGCCGGAGGACTCAACGGACAAGCTGGTGCCCTAGATAAAGGTTTACAAGCGTCTGTGGCTATCGGCCTATTCAACCAATTCTTCGCCTATCTGATGCCTCTGGTTGGGTAAGTAACGCCGCGAAACCCCGTTTTGCGTCCAGAGCAGTCAGGGAACGAAGCGGCTAATTCTCCCGCAGTGGTTATCTTGCCGACGCTCATTTCGGTCGATACAAGGTCATCCACATGGCTATCGGCATCTCAACTCTGGCCCACGTTATCCTTGTTGTTGCTTCCATCCCCCAGGTCCTCCGCAACCCTAACGGCGCGTTCGGCTGTTTTATCATAGGTATGATGGTCCTCTGCACGGGTACTGGTTTCTTCAAGGCCAACATCTCGCCGCTCCTTGCCGAGCAGAACCGGGATACCCGGATGCGCGTGGAGGTCCGGAAGGGAGAGCGCGTCATCGTCGACCCCGCCGTGACCAACACGCGTATCTTCCTCTACTTCTACTTCGCCATCAACATCGGCTCCGTTTGCGGGCAGATCTCCATGGTCTACGTCGAGAAGTTCGTTGGTTTCTGGCTCGCCTTCCTGCTTCCGACGGTCCTGTTCCTCATCGCCCCTATCATCCTCTTCGTCTGCCGCAAGAACTACCGGCTCTCCCCTCCCACGGGATCCGTCCTCTCCAAGTTCTTGCATATGTGGACCTACGCCATGAAGGGCAAGTGGTTGAACTGGAGCAGCTTCACCTGGGACGTCGTCCGACCTTCCAAAGTTCCGGTTGAGCAGCGGCCGACCTGGATGACCTACGACGACGCCTGGGTTGACCAAGTCCGGCGTGGTCTCGTTGCCTGCAAGGTCTTCCTCTTCCTGCCCCTCTTCCACCTCGCCTACAACCAGATGACCGGCAACCTGACCTCGCAGGCCGCGACCATGCAGCTGCACGGCGTCCCAAACGACATCATCCAGAACCTCAACCCCATCTCCATCGTCATCATGATCCCCATCATGGACCACATCGTCTACCCCGGCTTCCGCAAGATGGGCTTCCACTTCACCCCCATCAAGCGCATGGCCGTCGGCTTCTTCTTCGGCGCCCTCTCCATGATCAGCGCCGCCGTTATGCAGCAGTACATCTACTGGCAGTCCCCATGCGGCTCGTATGCTACGGACGAGGAGTGCCCGGCCCCGATTAACGTCTGGGCGCAGTCGCTGCCCTACATCCTTATCGGCATCTCGGAGATCTTCACCAACGTCACCTCGTACGAGTACGCCTTCTCCAAGGCGCCCGAGAACATGAAGTCCCTCGTAATGTCCATCAACCTGTTCATGAGCGCCTTCGCCGCCGCCGTGGGCCAGGCCTTCGTCCCGCTGTCCAAGGACCCCCTCCTCGTCTGGAACTACACCGTCATCGCCGTCCTGGCCTTCCTGGGCGGCGTCGGTTTCTGGATCTGCTTCCGTCACCTCGACAAGGAGGAGGACAAGTGGAACACCATCGCCAAATCCGCTTTCCAGGGCAAGAACCTCGGTGGGGAGGCGGACCCCGCCTCGCGTCGTGCCTCCAAGTTTTGATCGGTAGCCTCAAGAAACGAAGCCTGTTTTTGCTAGCGGTTTATGATGTGATGATGAGTGGCTCTCCAGAAAAGGGGTTATCGTTCTCGTTATAAATTTATATATAGTAATGATATACAGACTATAGTTATCAACGATATATCCTATACCCTAAAATTAGCTTTTACTATCGCATACAGCTTTAGGCCTGAGCTAGTAACTAATTACCTTAACAACCTTTCTAGTTAAATGCCGCTCCCGATTTCAACGACCTAACTTCGGCCAGATACTGTGCGAGCATGGCACTCTGCAACATCTGAATATGTAGGAACGTAATTGTAGCACGCGGGACTTTGCAGCAATGCCTAATAATCACCGCTGATATGGACAAGCGAAGGCGTGCGCACTTTCACCACGCGGTCTCTGATAATTCAGAATTCTTACATAAATAAAAATGTGATTGATAACGGTTTTCGGGCTCGAATAAGGAGACTATGAGCTTAATAACACCGCCTTCTAGGGATAAGATCTCTATTTAAAACGCTATATACCGAATTTACGGTGTTTAAGATGCGATTTTCGCAATACATGTCGTAAATAAGTTATATATACTTGCGGTAATGTTTCTTTTCATTAAAATTGTCGGAAATTTCGGAATAAATTAAATTAATAGTATTATATAACGAAAATAACTCGCGTTTCTAGTAATTAGTAATAAAAGTTTATTATCAAACACTATTCCGGTTGGAAAATAATTGAAATTAAGAGAATTGAGAATATAATTCACTGTTAGACATTATAATATAATGTTGTATGAAGATGTAGTATTAAAGAAGAGAATACGCAAGTGGGTGAGCTAGCTATCTATATATGGGTCCGCCAAGGCTGAAGCTATTAGCGCTCTATATAACCTTTGACATTCATTGATATTTTTATAAAACAAATTTAATAAAAAGTAAAAGAAAGAAGAAAAACTACTATTATATGGCATACAATTAATGACAGATATTATAGCACGCGTTTTACATGCAAGTAATCTAATTATGGAAAATATAGACGCCGAATAATAGACAGGTTGTTTACATGCAGTTGATATTCCGTACCTTGAAGTAGTTAATATAATATTTTATAATATCAAACGTTTTTGTAGTAGTTGTTCGGCGGTAACGCTTTAAGCCTTCCGTAATCTTATATAGTTCCGGAAACGGTTTACGAATTTTTATATTAAAGGCAGATTGGTAACGTTTTTGCAGTCGAATATGGCTTCCTTAATAATAGTAATATAAGCAATAACGAGATCGAATAAAAACGCGTTTATAATCTTAAAGAAATGAAAATCTCCGTATAACTTTACGATACTTTAAATTCAAAACTTTTCGGCTTTAATGTACGATTGTAAACATGTAAAAAGTAACATGTTTATCTAAATTTTGTTAGTTTCTTGCGTTGTTCATAGCAAACGTCGACCTCGTAAACTTAAACGTTGTTATAAAATTAAAACTCAATATTTAAACTTATAAATTTATTTAAAAATATAGGTTCCTTAGCTATATTTAATAAAATATAAAGAAATTATATAAAAAAAGTCCTAACTTCGGCGAACGCATTTTTTATTATAAAGTAAAACGCTTATTGTTGTAGAGGTAGATAGAGCATTATTGGGAGCACCGGCTGAACGTCGATGCCAAGCAGTGTTAGCGCCGGTCTTTAAATTTATGCGTATTACTATATTCTTACATTTTCTCTTTTCTATTTTCTTTTTTCCTTAGCTAAAAAATAGATTCCAATCTGTAACCATCTGCAGATTGCATAGATAAAGCCTTTTATATATTTTTAGCTTATTAATTAGCGGAATAGGAGACGTTTCGGATTATATGAAAGGGTTTCGAACTTTTTTAAGACCTAGCAAGGGATCTTTTTCATCCGGAAGTACAGAACGTATTTAGCGTAATTACAGATATATTAACGAGTTTTATAGCTGTTATAAAGCAGCGTATAGGCTAGCAGCTTAAACGAGATAAAAAAAAAAGGCAGCCTAGTTTTGCGGATAGATAAAAGCATTATATAAAACAAATAAACAACTGTTGTAGTCGGCCGAGTAACTTAGGTAATATTTAGTTAATCCATAAGAGCTTATTAGTTAGTTATAAGTTCGGAGCGTAATATTATTAGCGAACTCTTTTAGGTTGTATTTTTTATAATAATCGGAGATTTAATTAGGTTTTGCCGTCGAAGTAGCTCGAGTGATTAAAGTAATCATCGAAACGAAACGAAGAAACTTTTTAGTTAATAGGTTTTTATATTTTATAAATTTAATATCAATGTTATTCTCGGAAAAATGATATCGGAGTTGTTTTGCGTTATTTACCAGCAATTCGAAGCTAATATATAACGAGCGGTTATTATATACTATATAACTGGGCGTTTAAATAGAAATTACAATTGTATAAATCTTTTCGGGTGCTGTATAAGTAATACAGTGACCGGTATAAAAAAAGAAAGCTGCGAACCGTTTTAAAAGTTTAAGATAAGTAAATAACGTAAAGTTTTAGCTACTTCACTTCACTTCTAAAAGAATATTAGTTAACGCGTGAGATGTAATATAGTTAGCAGTAGCCAAGTTTACGTTATTAAAAGAAGCACTTAAGGTGAAATTTATTGAGGTTGTAATACCTGTAACCCTGTCCGAAGATTATAACGCATAGGTGAATAAGGTAATAAAAATTGCCTGTTGTCTCGTAGATACAATGCGACATAAAGGGGTTAGTAATTTTATCGTATTTTCGTTAAGCGATAACGATGAGGCTGTTATTGAAGCGGACGGCGAAAATAAGGACTTTTTTTTTTCCGTACCGAAATAGCGTATGCGATAGGTTTTTTTTTTAAAAAAGCGGGATATTCGTAAAGCGAAAGGTTTTTGGTTTCGTTGCAGGCGTTTTAACTCTAAAATAAACTATTACCCGTTGTTATCAGTAAAGAAACTATAGAACGAGATTACTTCGGTTGAAATTGTTTAAATAAGATAAGTTAATATAGGAAAGTGGAAAGTAATTTAGGTTAAATAAAAATTAGAAAGTAAAATATAAACGGTATTTTATTTATTATCGACGTTTATATCAATTAACAAACTTCGTAAAAACATTTGTTAATTAAAAATATAAATATTTTATAATTATACGTAAGACGTTCGTAAACCCTTTAATGTTATTGTGTATTTTAACGAAATTATGCAGATTAAAAAAAGTTCAGGAACTAAGCCGGTATTAGTAAGATAAAATTAAAGAAATTGTCAGCAGTCACAGTGATCGAATGCAGAAATCTGGCGTAACTCTCTGTATGTTTTCTGAGTTGTTCTAGGAGTGGACAAATTTAGTCCGCGGGCAATCGCCCTTATATATACGATTGGTTGACAAAGGATCGTCCGTAGACAAAGGCTGTCCCAGATAGCATTTTGCTGCCTAGCTTAAACAAAGCCTGCCAGCCGGCAATACCTGAAAGCACCAATTGCCGACACGCCCTTTTGCGTTAAGTAGTTGCGGTTGGAAAGTCTAAAAATGCAAAATCAAAATTAACTAATTTATATAAAAATTAAACTTTAATTTTTATATTAATATCCGAATAAATTTTGCGCTTTAGCCTTAGCCCTAATTAACCAAATTTTAAATGCTTTTTTACTTATTTTATATTTTCTCAAGTTTTATGTTTTATATAAATCGTTTAAAATCCGCTTTGTTAAGTAATTCCGTCAAATCGTCGGTAGGATTATCTTTGCTTCTTACGTATTAGAAATTAATATTTCCTGCTTGGACCTTTTAACGTACGTAATAGTACTTAATTCGAATGTAACGTTTTTTTCGTAATATTTGTATCGTTTTTACTTACTTAAGTGCATTTACATTGTTTTTTAAAATGGAAATGGGACCGTTAAATATAAGTCCTAATTTTGGTAAGAAATTCCTGATTTTAACTGCCTTTGTTGTAGTTGTACCTGCTTTTACGTACTTTGCTTCCATGGTACATTTTGTAATAACGCCTTATAGCTTTGAAAACTATAATACGGGCGTTCCAACTATGAAAAAATATATACCTTACTGTGGACTTCGCCGATTCGCTGTTATCTGTAAAGCTTGTATTTATTATTCCGAATAACCGTAAGTTGTTATACTTTTGATGCGGGTAGTTTCGTTTTAAATTCCTGTCCTGAAAAGATAGATTTGTTATATTATTTAAATATTCTAGAAATCTTTTGATATTTTCCTGATATTTTAAGGATGGGTCGCTTATAAACCTAGCCTAAGTCGACGTTGCAAACGTTATATCCGGTTTACTGATATAACTTAAGAAATTAAATTTCTTTATTAGGCTTGCGTATTCGAATATATTTTCTTTGATAGCCTCGTCGTTATGTCTTATTACATGCTTTAAGTGATTTTTAACAAATAACGTAAGTTTTTTTCTTATGGTATCCAGGCTTATTAACTTTAGTAACTTTTTAATATACTGTTGCTGGTCTAATTTAACGTTATTAATCGATAAAAAACGGCTAATACGTATATCTAGGTACTAATCCGCGTTTCCCAAGTTTTTAATAGAAACGTTTTTAGCGATTTCTTTTAATAACGCTGTTAAGGTATTCTTTGTTAATTTCGAAAAGCAGAAAATTATTAACGTATAAGGCGATAATATAACCAGTCTTAAAGTTAAAGTAAATCGCATTATCCGAAATTAATAAGTAAAAGCTTTACTTCGCAAATATTTTTTAACTTCTTTTTGCTAAATAACTCGAGTTTGTTTTAGGCCGTATAAGGGGTTTATTAACTTGATAATTTTCTTAGGGAAAAACCGGTATGTTTCTTTATTTTCGGGGTACGTATCGAAATATTTCTTTAACATAAGGAATTGCATGATATAAATATCTTTTTTTAGTTTACTATTTAAGTACGTAGTGATAAAGTCGATTTAAGGTATATGCCAGCTCAAATAAGTAACTAGGGCTATCAGTATTTTCCAGTACATAATCTTTGCTACGCTTATTGCGGTTTTATTATAGTTAATTCCTTTTCGTTAAGTAAACCTTTTTGCGCAAATAAGGGTTTTGTATTTATTTAACTTTCTTATAAACGTATACTTTTTTTTCAGCACTTTTTTAGCATTTATAAGGTGCTTACGGGTTTCTTCGTTAAAGGGGGTAAATTTAAAAGTTTTACGCGAAAGGTTTTTCTGGATCTTAATAAAGATAACTTTAAGTTATATTATTCGTTTTAAACTCTTTATAGCTTCTTTAAGGACGGGCCGTTATTCGTTGCCATAAACAGCTTCTAGGTACTAAATAACTTGCTTAGGTTAATATGTTCTAAGTTCTTAACTTTAAATATCCCATCGTATTTATTTTTTAGCATATTAATTACTTGTTAGTATTCGTAAATATTTCGGATAGCTCGATTAATATTTCCGTTGCTACCGAAGAAGTCGTCGTTTAAAAGCTCGTCGTTACTTCATAACGAGTTAAAATGGAAGGTATGTAAGCTATAACCTTCGCCCTTTTGGGTTAAAGCTAGCTTTAATTTACGCATTAGCTTAAGGGCTTTATCTGGGGCTTTCAGAATGTATAAGTTGGGAACCGCTTTTTTCGGGCGTCTTTTTTTACGCTTAATTTTCTCGGTTTCCTGGTTCGTATCGTCTTTAGAAATAACGTTATGGTCCTTGTTTTTTATTTCTACACTTTCTTGTTTCTAACGGTATTTTAAGCGTTTTTATACTGGTTATAAAAACGATCGAATAATATCCTTAGAGTTAAGTAATTAACCTGGCTTTTCCAGGTTTTTATAAATAATAACGTAAGGTGTTATTAGCAACTTACCGCCCTTTAAAAGCTATACTTTATAGTTATGTATCCCTTAATACCTTAGCAACATGCTCTTTGCTTTACGGGCTGTTAGCTTTTTTAACCTAGTCCTATAGTTCCTATCGATTAGAACTATGTACCTGCTGCTGAAAATTCGAAGGTAACCGTTATCAGGGTTATAAAACTTGTTAAGTTCGAATGTATTCTTAAAGCATTCGATTAATATTATCTCCTTTACTGTAAATTATCCCGTTTTGTTAACTGTATATATTATAACTTTTATTATAAGATTTTAGAAACATGTTAATATTTTTATCTGACCAGAAATTATATGCGCTTCGTTCTGTAAAAATTGGATACCTTCTTTTGCAATTTCATTTTGATATTAATTATAAAAGCTGAAAATTATTAATTTAGTGCCTTTAATTACGTAAAACTTTTCAATTATTGTTATGCCGAATTTTTTGCCGCCGTTTTAGCGTAAAATCTGCATTTTTTTGTTTCGACTTTTTGTATTAAAAGGTACCGTTTCCAAACGCTTAATTAATCGTATAATATACGCGTATAAGCTTTGCTATACTTCGTTCTTAATTTTAAACGAAGGGTATTTTCTGTAACGCGAAAGATTGTTTGTAATAAAATCGAAATAATTGTTACTTTCGATGCTAATGGGCTTAATTAAGCCTATATCATACCAAAGGACTTTTCTTATATATCGTTTTCGTTTTTAAAAGTTTATGAAAAGAACTCTCTGTATTTTCCTTTCATTATACGTTATTTAGGGAAGCAATTTTAAATCGTTAAGATTTAAATTTATTCTCGTAAACCTTTTAATGGTTTAAATTAATGGTTTAATATTAAGGTAATAAAAGTAGCGGTATCATAAATTCTTTTTTATAAGTTCATCCGTTATAAAAGCCTTACCATTTTAAGAGCTTTTATAAAGGCGCTTTTTAAGTCGTTGGCCAAGTTACTGCCGTCTTTTTTACCGAATGGCCCCTTTAACCCGTATTCCTATTGATAATTCTCGTTATTAGTCGACTCCAGGGCCTTAATAGTAGGTTTCGACTTCTTATAAACCCATAAAAAGAAACCTTTCCGAGGTACGTTAATCGTTGTTAACTACGTTTTATTAAGGTTTATTAAAATGTTTTGATTTAAGTAATTACCTTTTTTATAAAATATCTTTCCGGAAAATACCTTTAAGGGAAAGTTGTCGATATATAACGTATATTTTACCATGGTCTTATTATTTTTTTCTACGGGGCCCCCTTAAGGGCCATTTCACTGTTTTAACGGTAGTGGCGACGACAGGTCCTTTATCTGTTATAATGTAAATTCCCTTATTTTTAATATTTAAGACCGAATTCTTTTCGAAATCCTTAATGTTATTCGTAATGTTAACGTTCGCTCTTGAATTTTAAAGCAGTTTATTTTTATTGTCTTCTATGGATAAATGGATATATAACAGCATAGCGTTATCTATAACAATTGCTTTAAGGCTTTTAATTGCTAAAATTATCGTTTCAAGGCAATTAACCGCTTACAGCTCAAGACAGTTAGCCACTATAGCTCAAGGTAGTCAGCCACTGTAGCTATAGGCTAATCGTCTTTTATAGTAATTACTTTAATGCAGTTAGCTACTTATAACTTAAGGCAATAAGCTATTAAAGTTATAGACCAATCGCCTTTTATAACAGTTGCTTTCGGGCAGTCGGCCCCTTAAAGCGTTTTACTATACCACTGTATCAGGTCTTAAATCTGTTATTCGTTAATATAAGCGTTAAACGTTCCTTTACTAAAACGATATGAGTTTCCCAAGCTCTTAAAAATAAATTACTCCTTACACGGTTTACCGTTACGGGTATTACCGCTGCTATTACAAAAGCTGTTATTTTGGTTATTATTATTACCTTAACTTCGGCCTTTATTTCGGCCTTACTTTTCTTTTTTGCTTTTGCCGTTTTGTTTTTCTTTTTAAGGCTTAAGGTAATCTTTCGTTAAGTATTCGTACTTATTACAGTTAAAACAGAGTACCTTTCCATTCTTATTTTATACAAGCTTATTATCTCGGAAATTGTTATTACCTTTTTTACCTTTTTATATACTATAACACCGTCCGTTGTTTTTCTTCTTATTATTAGCACGGTCGTAATACTTGCTAATAAAGTCGTCGATTAGTTGCTGGAAAAAGTAATTCGTTTGCCGTAACATTAACTACATCGTTTTGTACCAGCTGCCAGCCTTATCCTTTACAGCAATAAGAAATATAATAATATATTCCTCGGTCTTAAGCTTTATGCTACAACCTTTTACCTCCCGTAAAAGCTTCTAAAATTTGGTAATAAACTGGACTAGGTTTTTTCCATCATATATAATTTTGCTTAATTCCTTCTAAAAAAAACCTCTGGCGGGGCTTATCCATTACTGCGTAAATTTTCCGGAACGTTCTTAACATCTTTATCCTTTTTTTTAATCCCTATAATCAATTTTAAAGGCGCTCTTTTGCAGGTTTTGGTAATAATCTTCGCAAAATATAGCTGATCTAATTGTTTTAACTTTATTCCGTCCTTATAGCCAACCTCTTCCAATGCAAAATTAAAAACGTTACTCCAAAAATCCTAATTAACCCAACTTAACAGATAATTCTCCTTATCCAAGGAAAGGTCAAAACACTTTCAACGGAGCTTCGAATCGCTACTAAACTTCTTAAAATCCTTTTTTCTATCCTTCAGAGATACATCTAATTCGCTAAAATTATCTAAGCTATTAAAGCCAGAAAAGCTCCTATTAGAGAAACTATAACGGTTTTTCTTCTTCTTTAAGAAATTCCAAAAAGTCTCAAAAAAAGGATAAAAACTATCTAAATTATCAGAGTTATTGCGCACCATTTTTTTTCCTTAAGTAACTTGGATAACTTTGTCTTTTTCGTTTCACTTTTCTTTCTTTTAAGGTCCAGCGTCTTTTCCACATCACTTTCTAATATAATAAATACTTCTTTAAAGCTACTCGCTTTAACATCAAGTGGAACACTTTGCAACGCCTTCGGTTACACACTTATACTACGTAAGCTTTTGGAACTCCGCATTTTAGGTTGGAACGTCTCCAATAGTTATATTATCATGTTATTTATTTGCTCCATTATATCGTTATACCTTTCGCTCTAAAATTTCAGCTCCTTAATACCATCCTTAACTTCTTAATATCTTTCTTCCCACGCCTTAACGTCTCGTTTAATACTACTTATATTAGTACTCGGGGACGTATAAAGCTTATTCCAGTCGGCTTTAGGTTGTTATCTCTGGATAAAGGTTTTCAGCGGCTGCTAAGGCAATAAAGCGTTTCCCACTAAGGATACTTCGTATTCCTGTTCTCTCTCGCCGAAAAAAATTTTCGTTTTGGGAAATCTTCTAATCGGGAAAAGGTAAAAAAAAAGGAAAAGGTTTTCGTTCGTAAACTTGCTTACCATCGTTAACTGCTACTTAACTTTCTTTTAAATCGTTAGCTAAGCGGCTTTCTTTTAAATCTCGTACTTTTTTTATTAACTTAATTTTTTAAACTGCAATTAACCATTTCGTATAACGTACTAAATAGCCAATCAAACACAAGATGCTACCATGTCAGCAGTTATAATAATCGAATGCAGAAATCTGGCGTAACTCTCTGTATGTTTTCTAAGTTATTCTAGGAGTAGACAAATCTAATCCGCGGGCAATCGCCTTTACATATACGATTAGTTGACAAAGGATCATCTGTAGACAAAGGCTGTCCTAGGCAGCATTCTGCTGCCTGGCTCAAACAAAGCCTGCAAGCCGGAAACACATGAAAGCACCAATTACCGACAGAAATAATATATATAAAAATAGATATCGACGGATTTAAAGTTAAAACTTTTGTTTATATTATCGAAGGCTAAAATTACCTTTTAATTTTAAAAAAGCCCTGGATAGAACGTTATTACGTCGTATATTTTATATAAGAGTACTTATTAACGGTAACGTGCTACACAAGCGAACGGCTTATACAAGCGAACGGCTTAATTTTCTTAACATTCCAATTACCCAATTTCAATTATCTATTTCTTAACACCAACAACATAAAGCGGCTTATAAAAACAACGAGAATGAACCTAGCCGTTTAAGCTAAGAAACGAAACCCGAAACTTAGTTATGCGAAACTTAGTTCTATATATAAAGTTCCCCAAACAACCTTGCGAATCCGATATTATAGTAAATACGCCCGAACCGACATTGCCCCTAATTCGCGCAAATTGACGCCGACCGAAGAAAAATCGATTGTCGACCGAATCCTTAATATAAATACGCGAGCGTTTCCTGTCCGGCTTCAGCATGTT
This sequence comes from Monosporascus sp. mg162, assembly GCA_004155945.1. Taxonomy (NCBI): domain Eukaryota; kingdom Fungi; phylum Ascomycota; class Sordariomycetes; order Xylariales; genus Monosporascus; species Monosporascus sp. mg162. The sequence goes on along the minus strand of QJNY01000401.1, from coordinate 31,229 downwards.
GAAAATATAGCCAATATATCACTAGCTCAACGCGTTGTAGAACGCGTTGGAATTAATTGGGCGTCGAACTTTGTTAAACGGCAAAAAAAACTCCAAACGCTTTTAAATCGGAAAATGGATTATTAACGGATTTTATCCCAAAATCCAGAAGCATTTTGCAAATAGTTCGAGCTTATTCGGGTTACAATCGCGAAGTACGGCATCGTAGAAGAAAATATCTATAACTTCGACGAGACTGGATTTTTAATAGGACTTTTTATAGCAACGAACATGGTAATTTCTAATGCCGAAAGACGTGGAAAACCTAAATAAGCGTAATAAAGGAATAAAAAATAAGTTATAATTATCTAGGCTGTTAATTCCTAAAATTGGGCTATACCGCCATTTATTATCATGGCGGGGAAAAATTATCTTGGATCCTAATACCTCGATAACCCATTACTAGCAACCGATTAGAAAATCGCATTAAGTAATAATGGCTGAATAACAAATAAATTAGGTCTCGAATAAATCCAGCATGTTAACAAGCATATTCGGACGCGTACGAAAACTTCGAAACGTTTCCTTGTCTTCGACGGCCATAAAAACCACGATTCGATGGAATTCGAAGAATACTGCGCTAATAACAATATTATTACGCTTTATATACCCGCGTATTTTTCGTATCGGTTTTAATCTTTTAATGTATCTTGTTTTTCTGTTTTAAAATGCGCTTATTCGCGGTACATCGAAAACTTAATACGACGCCATTATACTTCCATTAACAAAGAAAATTTTCTCGCCGGCTTTTACGACGCGTTCTAAACTGCCATAATATCCGATAACATCAAATGTGGATTTGCGAAAGCTGGTTTTGTTCTATTCGATTTTAATAACGTTCTTTCTGAATTAAAAGTTCTTCCAATTGTACCTACGCCGACCGTCTCCCCGCTAACCTTTACCGGTTCCATTCGTTCCCCGCCCGCGAAAACCCCTAAAAATATCAAGGAAATAACGCGGTAATTACGTTATTTGCAAAAGAAAATTAAAAACTAACAGGGTAGCTCGTCAACTAAAATAACTAAATCGGTTTATCTCTTAACTAAAAGTCACTTAACGTACCACACCACCGAGTCGGCTGCACCACCGAGTCGGCCACTTTTTGGCACCTCGCAACAATCAATCCAAATAACTCAACCACAACACCTCAAATCAACTCAATCAATCGAATACTTCTTTGCTAACTATATCTACAGCTTCTGGACAAGTGCACGCATTGTATCAAGGCTTGTTGCGGACGCCATATTGCCATTCCTTCCTGCGAACCCGCCCGCAACCGACTAACTTCTAACGCGTCCAAGCTAATATTACCCTTATTTCGTACGACCCAAAGCCGACCGACTAGATAACTATTCTCGACCGAATCCTTAACCCATATACGCAAGTATTGCTTGTCCGGCTTTAATACGTTGAAGATATACCTCGGAGAACGTATTATAGGACGCGTTGGGAACGTGTTAGGGGGTATAGGGGGTCCGTGCGGGGCGTCTCGCGGGGCGTGTAGCAGGGCGTGTAGTAGGTCGTATGGCAGAGCGTGTCGGACTTGATTTGGCAACAACTCGATACCTACGCAATTAAATGATTAAAACAAACGTTCCTCGGAAAGAGGAATACTTGCTATATAGGATAAACAAGTTCTTTTGGCTGGCAGAAAAGTTGTAGCAAAGAATTGTTGCTAACAGTTGCTAGGAATAGTCGGTCGCATATGGATTGGGAGGAAGGAATGGCGACATAACGTCCACAGCAAGCCTTGATATAATGCGTGCACTTGCCGAGAAGCTGTAGATATAGTTAGCAAAGAAGCATTCGATTGATTTGAGTTAATTTAAGGTGTTGTGGTTGAGTTATTTGGATTGATTGTTGCGAGGTGCCAAAAAGTGGCCGATTCGGTGGTGCAGCCGACTCGGTGGTGTGGTACGTTATTAGTTTTGTACGAAAATATTCTTCTTCGAGAAAAAGTTACCCAATTACACGAAACGAACTACATCTTAAGCAAACGTCGCAGGACCAAAAATAAACGTTTTCAAAAAGGACAAGCTTTTTTAGCTCAAAAAGAAAAGGGTAATGAAAAAATGCAGCCAACAGCAACTGGGAAGGGTCGTCGTAAAAAGGTTAAGACAAAGGAACGGAAATATGGCGTTTACGGCAAGCCCGGACATAATGCGCGTACTTGTGAAAAAGTTGTAAATACATCTAGCCAAAAAGAATCCGATTGATTTAAATAATTGCGATACGTTGTTGTTAAGTTATTCGAATTTGTTGCTGTAGAGTTTGAAATTTTGAGCCGTTCGCTTATGTGAGCCGTTTGCTTGTGTGGCACGTTAGGTGTAACAGAATATATAAAAGCTTACAAAAAATGGTACGAAAAAAAGAAAGATTATTATAAGATAAGATATAGCTGTGAGCTGAGTGAGATGATCGCTAGCTAGTCATAGAGTGAATCTCAAGAAGTGAGTGTTTTAGATTACTTCTATTTGGCGTTCTCTAGTACTCCTAGGTGGTTATTTATCCTAGTGTATAGGTCGGTAGCTGGTTATCTTTTAGCCGTAGGCCGGTCGGGTATTATAATCAAAGGGCTTGCACTGTCGACGAACGGTCGGAAGATACGAGACGCGTCTCCGATATGGATCTCAAGTTACGTAACTTCTTAAAAAGGCTCAATAAGTTTGATTAGGTCTAAAGAAATTGGCCTAAAGAGCTTAAATAACATAAAAAGACTTAACTACGATAAGAAGATTTAAACCCGTTTAAGTATCTTAAGCTAGAAATAAAATATTTAGGTTTGCTATTTTATATATTTTAAATAATACCATCTTGTAATTATAATTTAGATATTTAGATTACTAGACGTCATTATTTTTATTTACTGCCTAGACTTTTACGGTATTTCTCTTATTATAAACTGTACGGTTAGGTTTAATCATTAGTTAAATCTATAACCGTCATACTTTAGAAGCTTTATTCAATAATACCGTTAAACTCTAAGTAATATTTTGATATAATATTTATTGGTAAGCAACTCACCAAAGTTATATATCAAATTTTTAAATAAGGTATAATCTTTAAAGATAACAAGGCTTAAGAGAAGTTTCGCCTTACGAAAAATAAGTTTTTCTAGGGACTAGATGTAATAAATTAGCGAATCGTCTAATTAAAAAAAGATAAAATTGATTTTGTTAGCGCGTTTTAAATAGGACGTAAGGATTTTAAGAAACAAAACCGGTTGCGAGAGGACTACCGGCAGCGTCACCAATTTAGCCTATTTCAGTTAAGGAGCTAAGTGATATCTTAAAGTCTTTTAAGCTCGAACTGTTTGATAGTACTTTTTACTAAATTTTAATTGTTTCTAACTCAATATCGGGCATAATTCAAGTACTTTCTTATACAGCTTGCTACTTTAATCGCGTAAACGGAGTTTATATTAAGGTTATTAACTAAAACCGCGATTACTTGGTTCGAACTAGCGTTAAAGGAACATGTTATTATCGTACTCGAACAGCAGAACTCAAAAGTGGTAACCGTTTATAACGATTACGAAGAGTTCGAAGAGATCTTAAAAAAATCTTTTAGAATAATAGAAAAAAAGACGAAGGCCGACATACAGTTTAAAAGGTTACGCTAAAAAGAGTTTTTCTCGAATTACGATAGGACTTTAATTCAGTTATCGTCTCAGCTGAATTGGAACTAATAGGTTTTGATGGCTAAATTCTTAACGGCTAGAAAAAGAAGATCTAAAAGAATTTTTAAGTTGGACCGCCCGGAATATCTAAATAAATCGCTATTGTAGACAAAATTGATAATCGACAATATATTTAAAGGACCCGCATTTTCGCTGTTAGATAACATAATAAGCTTCGGTATATACTTAATACGCATTACGACGAAAATATATTATATAGTACGGAATTAAGTTTTCTAGAAATACCGGGGGGGTACCGACTTTCCGAATTGACACTCTTCTTGACATAGAATTTTGAACGACAACTAATATTATAAATTCGATGGTAAAACCACGTTAAGATATAAAGACAAGGTTTCTTTTATTGTTAGCTTCTTTTTTGTGCTATCCTTCGGGGATCGAAATTGTCAGATATAGGGGACATCAAATGTGTTGTATTAATTGGCTAGTTGCGTGCACTCTCGCAACGCGTACTAATCTTTGAAGTAGTCTAGCCACGGAACATATATGTTCTGATTAGAGGGAATCTTATCGTATATGGATGCTAGCGCCCCCCCTGCTAGCTAACACACTCCCTCAACGCCTCGACGTAGTCACAGCGTTAACCGTCACACTTTATCACTTCCTAGAGCCGCAGCGTTCCATTCTACCTTTCCTCCGGCAATTAAATCCTTTTAATCAGCCAATTTCTTTTTAAATCATTCGTAGGGTATTCCTCCGCCGATCGAAGGCTTCCGTAATATCTATTAATTCTAGCTGCTTTTTGAAATACTTAAAAGGTTTTCGTAATAGGGTTTTTGTTAATCCATTAACCAATATGTCGCCCGTAAGTATATAATTTACTTTGATTATGTTCCTTTTTGTGGCTTTTCGCAACTAGTAATTATATATATTTACATGCCGTAACTTTATCTGTAACAGGGCGACGTCGACGTTAATAAGCTAAATAATTTGTCGATTGTCGTACTATATATTTAACGGTCTAGCATTTAAGGTAATTCCTAGTTTTTTAATTAATCGAAAGCCAAATAAGGCTTTTTTTGCAGCCTGCGTAAAAGATAATAATTTTATTTTTGTTGTAAAAGTAATTATTATATTTTATTTGTTCGCTCGTTATTTTATCACTTTTTCGAATAACCTTATAATATAGGCTTGGAAACATTTTCGATCGATCGTATTATTTGCGAAGAAAACGTCGCTTCAGCTATTTAATATATCTTTACCCCCGAATTGCAGCGTTAATGTTTTAGTTCCGATTAGGTATAATATAACCCGATCGGCAGCTTTGTAATACGCGTCGTTAAGGTTCAGGTTAAATCGGGCAAGTTGGAATACCGCAAAGGTTATATTGGGTCGCGTATTAACTGCTACGTATATAATAGAACCGATCTTTTTTGGTATCTATTAACAAACTCTAAATGGGCTAGATTAGGATTCGGTAATAGCTCGACGCTTGTTATTAGCGTATTTGGAAAGTTATTTAAATTTTCTTTTAGGATTAATTTAGTTAGTTTGTTTATAAAGTTAAATTAAGAAAACCAATTTTTTTTCAGCTTTGTTTTTGATTACTTCGGTCCTTAAAAACCACTGTAAGTTCTCGCCCTTTATAAGGGTATATCGTTCTTTTATTTGTTAAATTACCTGATCGACGAGGTCTTAATATTTCTTGCGGTACGCCGTAACGATATCGTCTATAACGAAAAAGATAAATATCTTTTAACGAATAAAATAATAAAGTTTATAAGGAACGGGTCGAAGTTCCAACTTTGTAAGTATTGCAATAAATTCCTTTTGGTATAGCAAAAGTAATTCCCTTAATTGATATAATGCTTTCCTAATTAAAAGTATCTTGCTACGATACGGGTATTTTGGGAGTATTTTTATGTACACTTTATGGGGCAAGTTAACGTTAACGAAAGCGTTTACCGCGTTATATTGCTTAAGCTTTAAGTCGAATTTAGCCGCAATAGCAATTAACGTTTTAGACGACTTTTTAGCTAAAATGGATGCGTATATATTGCTATAGGCGTTTTTAAGCTGTTAATCTCCCCGTACGACGAAACGTACTTTACATATTTTGCAACCAGTTATGTTTATCGAACTTATAAATATATACCTATATATACCTTAAAATCTATTTCCTTTTAGCAAAAATTAATTAATAACTTTTTAAAACCGCATTTTTTTATAGCTTTACAAGTAAACCCTTTCGGCCTTACGAAATAATTCCCTTAACGGGTATATATTTAGCTTTTTATAACCTCGCGGCGGTACGGTAAATCGAGCTTATATATCCGGTTTCGCAACTTAAGGATTTTATATATATTCGTATCGAAACTTTTCTAATTAAAATCGCGCGTATTTCGGATAATTAATTTCCTTAAATTTCCGCAGCTTACCGGCCGATTATCGATTATATTAATGAATTGGGACAGGGCTCATCGAAGTTGCTGTACGCAGAACATCTTGATTAGTGCTCGGGAAGAATGATGGGACTTCTTAACTATCTCTGGAACCATTGAATGCTATAAGAAACTGCATACAAGAGTTGTCAGGTCAGCAGCAATATATAAACCATCGCTGACCTACTGCCATAGCCGAGTAGATTGCCGAGATGCCCAGCGGTGAAGCAAATGGAAGTAGGTAGAAATTGTAGCTGCAATAGTACCTGCAGTGGCTGGCAATGGCAGCTGCAGTAGCTGGCAATAGCAGCTGCAGTGGCTGCTACAGCAATAGCTGCACCCATTCCTGCACCCCACTGCACTTCATTAATAAAATAAATTAATCATTTTACGTTAAACGCGGCTTTTTATACTTTATAATTATACCGATAACTATCCTTTCGACGCGGAGCGTACGGGAAGCTTACGTTTACAACCTGTAAAATACCTTCGTTTTTTACCGTTACTTTAGATTTAATAGAATAATAAAAGCTCAAGGTTACCTTTATAACTTCGGCTGGCGTATTAATCGTAGCAGTTATCAAAGTAAACGTTGGTAAAGGTAATAGGCCAGGAGACGGAAATGGTTCGAATATAGAGGTTGTATAAAAGTAATTAATCTTATGCAAATAAGCTTGTTTTTCCCTATTCCGTACGTTTCGTACGTCTATGCCACTTTGGAATTACCTTTCCTATCCAACCAGTAGCTAAATTATTCCGTTTAAGTTTTCGTTTTTTTTTTTTTATGTTTGTATATTTGGATGGTCCAGCCTTCGATTAGGTAATTTTACCTACCGCAATAGTTTTTATAACTTTTCTTTTGTAATGTACAAAAGGTCGTTTTATAAGTTTTTGATATTACTTAAAAAGGTAACCTTTTCGTCAAATAGTACGTTTCGAATGGCAATAACCTTATTAATTAATAGGTTCCAAATCTCGTAAATGTTCGTAGATCGGTAACCGACGAAAAACCTAATCCATGCCTTAAGATTTAGTTTCTAGAATTTCTGTTTTTTCTTTATAGCCGCAGCTGTTATAATATAAGCCATATAGCCATATACTTACAGGTAGGCCTGCTAAAGCTTCCGATTAAGTACTGCTACGTTATTCCTGTACGCTAGATAAATGTAATAAACCTCGTATGGACTTTGCTAAAAAAGTACGTATTTAGGAGTACGGTTATACAAATACATTACCGCTTTAAAGATGTATACGATCAGAAACGAAGGTAATTTAACGCCATTTCGTATCGCAGTTGCTTTCTTTTTGATTATACCCCTTAAGCGCTTTGCATCCTCGTTCTAAGCCTGGATATACGGTGTTAAAGGTTTAAGTTTAATATTGAAAGGAGGCGACTGGAACATATTTCGAAGCTGGTAATTTTTTAAGATTTCGTTGTCGCATTCGAATACCTATAAGAAAACCTTATTCTAATTCTTTACAATCCCTTAGGAAATATCGGAATGCTTTAATTAATATATCTTACTTTCGATTCTTAAGGTAAATATCTTAAATAAAGCCTAAGTACTTATCGGTCACAAATATGATATATTTATATCCTTTAGGATTTTCTTCGAAATCTGTACAATCGATAACAATTTATTATCTTAATCGGAAAGCTTCCTTTTTCGGCTTGCGGCGTATTTACCTTTTAACTTTCGCCTTGCTATATATTTGGTATTCGACTGTTATAAAACACTTTAAACGGACTCCTTTCGTATAAAATTATAACTAGGCGATTATTTCGAATCCTAAATGTCTTAATCTTAAATGTTATATCGTACCGTTACCGATTCGTAATAGTTTCCCTTTATATAAGTTAACGTTTCGTTTATAAAATACGAAGGCTATATAAGTAACTATTACGCTAATATTTTCGATAAGGAACTAACCAAACTTATTTATTAACGTAATAACTATCTGATTATACTTATTTCGAATAAAATTGTTAATTTCCCGATTATCCCATTAATACTCTTTCTTTCGAAGCTACCGGAAAAATACCATGTTGCATACGAAATTCTCGTAATAGGCCACGTTATATAAACGCAACGCTTTAAAGCTCTTAAGGTTTTAAAGTAATATATCTCCTTCTCCGTATTCTTTAATCGGGACGAAGCTATTCTCTACGTATATACCGTCGCCTTGGATCGTTATCTTATAACTTAAAAACCTGCTGATCAGGTTAAAATGTATATAATAAACCCTAAATCCAAAATAGCCGAATTTTTTAGGGGGTAAAACGCAAAGTTTATCGCATTACATTAATTAAAAATCAAAAAATACGCTAGAACTCGTTTTACTCCCTTTAAAAGTTAATCTATCTTTTACATAATTAGTTTTTCCATAATTTTCGACAAACGATTAATTTTTTCTTTTAAGAATTAATCGGAAACAATTCGGTTCTAAACCAATATTAAAACTTCCCTATTAGTTTTAAACTTTGCTAAGGCTTTGTTAGGGAACGCGTAATAGCATTAAGTAACGTATGCTTAAGGTTTAAGCACGTTTTGTACCGAATCCCTTATGCGTTTAACTTTTGGCGCTTTCGTTTGTTGCTATTAGTATTTCGGCCCGCGTAAAATCCTTTACAATTACTTCGTTTCGGCCCTTTCCTAAAAGTCCTATTACATAGCTAATTATTAGCATTCTTAATTTCTTCCTAATTAGGATCGTCCTAATTAAAAAGGTTTGCTGGAGCTCCATAGAAAATCGGGAACGCTACCTTAACGTTTTTTGCTGACTGTTATAAATTCGTTATAGTCCAATAGTTTAAAAGATTAGCCCTAACCTCCAGGTAATTAATCGTTTCTTTTTCGATATTATCCTGCTTAAAAAGCATAAATAAATTCGACCAAATTAAGTATAATCGGTACTATTGCTGTATATAACTGATTCGTCCAAATAACTGGCATAATTGTTTCGGAAATTCCGTAACGTTAACCTTGTGCTATAATTTCCTGTTATTTCATTATCTATTTATTAAATCTCTTAACGGCTTTCGAGGCTTACCTTTATCGTTTTTCGTATTTGCGTTTAGTATTTATAAATAATCGGCTATCGTAAACCTTTCTTGATTTTTGCAATTTGAAGTACCAGCCCTTAAGGTCGTTATTTAGGCTTAAGCAGGTTTGTTTGATCGATAAGAAAACGCTGTTAAGAACTTATTTTATAAGTTCGTTGGAATTCTTTCGGAAAGTTTTATATTCTCGGTTTAGGTAAGTATAGGTCGTAAAGTTCTGATTGTAGGCTTGTTTGCTTTCAGTCGTTATTTCGAGGGTATTTATCGGATGGCTCGTATGATCGATTTTTTCGACTTGTAAGGTTCCTTCGGAAAAAGCTCTAGTTATTCGCGTCCTTTGGCGAATTCGTCTTTTTGGATAAGAAGTCATAACGGGTGTTATAGGTTTAATAAGCCATGGAACGTTCTGATCAGGATTAATATAATCCTACAGGTTATATCCCTTAGCTTTAGTTTTGACTTCGTTCTTGAATTTGTTCCAATCCTTAAGACTGGTATAAATAATTGTAGACGTCGTAGGTACGGTCGCTATTGTAATTAATAAGTATATAGATAATCGCTACTGATGTACAGCTTATATCGTTTCAGCAACAACTAATTAATTGATAGATAACCCGAATTAAGCGAAAAAAATTTTTAATTGTTAGATATAGAGAATATTAAATGTGTTGTATTAATTAGCTAATTACGTGCATTCTCGCAATGCGTACTAATCTTTGAAGTAGTCTAGCCACGGAATATATATGTTCCGATTAGAGGAAATCTTATCGTATATGAGTGCTAGCGTACCCTCTGATACCTAATAGAAATCCATGGTAACTACTTTTTCGGGCTTTTGTACTTTCGTACGATATATCCGAATTTGCCGCAGCTATAATAAACATCCGAACCTTTAGTCTTTGCTTGAATAGCTTTTAACTTTATACGTCCTAGTTACGTTCTATAAAAGGTAAAAGGCGCATTATGTTTCCTTTCTTGATTAACTTTAAAATATTTTTCTTTAAAGATGTATTATTCTCTCTTTTCTATACGTCGCTTAAACTGTCGATTATCAATTTTAATTGCATTATCAACGTATTGATTAAAATATGCAAGTCGTTTTAAACGGATTAGTTCGTCCTTGATATCGTTTTTTAAAGTACGATAAAACGTATCTATTATAGTATTGTCGTCATTTTATCAAGTTCGGGAGGTTATTTGCTTAAAATATAATGCGTATTTCGACGCGGATCTCTTTTCCTTAAACTGTAATAGTTCCTAAGCCGACTTCCGTTTCTTATCTGGATTGCCGTATATATTTTGAACCTTTTGTTCGAAATTGGGGTAAGCTTCGAACAGTTCGTTAGTAACTTTGTTTCGGTCGTTCTTAACGATTTCTTACTTCAGCTAGCTTAGGCCTCGCTGTCTCTTAATCTAATATACTGTTATATTACGCTAAAAATTAACCAATCAAATCCCAAATCCCCGTAACGAGCCAGCGAGGCCTAATTTCGGGTTGTACGAACAAGGGTCTCGTTCTGGACATCGCTACCAAAATTATTAACTTTTCTTTTATTTCTTTTAAAGAATTTAAAGATTTAAATAAAAAGAAACAGTTACGTAATTAATTTAAGTTTGTTAAGTGTAAAACTGGATATACGCGTCAAATATACGCTAATATGCATATAAGAAAACTTTTAATTTTTTTCGGGTAATAATTGCAGCCAATACGGCCAAGTTTAAACCTGGGAAATGGACGACCGTAACGCTTTCTGTCAGATATAAGTGACATCAGTTGTGTTGTATTGGATGACTAGCTACAAACGCTCTAAAACGCGCACTCCTCTTTTTATAAAGTCTAGTTACGGAACCTATATGTTCCGATTAGAGGGAGCCTTTCCGTAAATGGGGTGCTAGCGCACCCCCCTGCTAGCTGACACACCCCTTTAACGCCTTAACGCAATCACGGCGTTGATCACTTCACTTCTTTACCAACTAAAGCCGCAGCTTTCTATTCCACCTTTCCTCCGGCGATTATATCCTTCTAATCGGCCAATTCCTCCTTTAAAATTACTTGCAGGTTGTTCCTTTGCTAATTCAGGGCTTCCGTAATATCCATTAATCCTAGCTACTTTCTAAAAAGCTTAAAAGGTTCGCATATTAAGGCCTTAGTTAGCCTATTAACCAGTATATCGCTCGTAAATATATAATCCACTTTAATTATATCTCTTTTTGCGACTTTTCGCAACCAGTAGTTATATATATTTATATGCCACAACTTCGCCTGCAACAAAGCGACGTCGGCGTTAATAAACCGTATGGTTTATTAATTATCGTATTACATATTTAACGGTTTAGCATCCAGGGAAACTCCAAGCTTTTTAATTAATTAAAAGTTGAATAAGGCCTTTTTTGCAACCTGCGTAAAGGACAATAATTCCGTTTTTGTTATAAAAGTAATTATTATATCTTACTTATTCGCCCGCCATTTTATTACTTTTCCAAATAGCTTTATAACGTAAACTTGGAAGCTTTTTCGATCGATCGTATTATCCGCAAAAAAAGTATCGCTCCAGATATCCAACGAATCCTTACCCCCGAACTGTAACGTTAACGTTTTAGTTCCGATCAGGTATAATATAACTCGATCGGCCGCTTTGTAATATACGTTGCTAGGGTTCAGGTTAAATCGGGCGAATCGGGATATCGCAAAGGTTATATCAGGTTGCGTATTAACTATTACGTATAGGATGGAACCGATTTGTTTCTGGTATTTATTGGCGGAGCCTGGATAGGCTAGATTAAGATTCGGCAATAGTTCGACGCTTGTTATTAGCATATTTAAAAGGTTATTTAAGCTTTTTGTGGAATTAAGTTAGCCAGTTTATTTATAAAGTTTAATTAGGAAAGCCAGATTTTTCTTTTAGCTTTATTTTTAATTATTTCGATGCCGAGGAACTACTGCAAGTCCTTACCCTTTATAAGGATATACCGTTTTCGTATCTATTAAATCAACTGATCGACGAGGTCTTAAATTTTTTTGCGGTATATTATAACAATATCGTTTACAAAGAAAAAAATAAGTACCCCCGGACGAATAAACAATAACGTTCGTAAGGAACGGAGCGAAGTTTTAATTTTGTGAATATTCTAGTAAAGTTTTTCTACCATAACAAAAGTAATTCCCTTAATTTATATAATACCTTTTTAATTAAGAGGATTTTGCTACGTTACGAATAACTTAAAGGCGTTTTTATGTATATTTCGTAGGGTAAATTAGCGTTAACGAAAGCGTTTATAGCGTTATATTGCTTAGCTTTAGGTTAAATCTAGCCGCGATAGCGATTAAAGTTCGAAACGATTTTCCAGCTAATGTAAATACGTATATATTACTATAAGCGTTCTTAAGTTATCAATTGCCCCGTACAACAAGACGTACTTTACATTTTTGCAACCAGTTATGCTTATTACATTTATAAATGTACACCTATATATACCTTAGCACTTATTTCCCTTTAACAGAAAATTAATTAACGGCTTCCTAGGATTGTATTTTTTTATAGCTTTGCAAGTAAGCTTTTTCGGTTTTACGAAACATTTCCCCTAGCAGGTATGTATTTAACTTTTTATAGCTTCGCGGCAGCGGCGGTAAATCGCGCTTATATACCTGGTTTAACGACTGAAATGCCTTTTTATATGCCAAGGTATCATAACTTTTCCGATTAAGGTAACGCGTATTTCGGGTAATTAATTTCCCTAAACTTCTGCAGCTTACCGGCCGGTTATCGTACGTACTTACAAAAAGGGCTAAACGTTTTGCATTAAAAGCGGCTTCCTATACCTTATATTCGTTTCAGATAATATCTTTTTAGTACGGAACATATAGGAAGCTTACGTTTATTACGCGTAAAGTGCCTTCGTTTTTTACCGTTACTTTAAGTTAAATAATATAAGAGAAGTTTAAGGTTACCTTTATTCTTTCCGTCGGCGTAATGATCGTAGCAGTTATCAGGGTAAACGCTGGCGGAGGTGATAGACTAAGGGATAGAAATGGTTCGAATACAGCAGTCGTATAAAGGTAATCAGTTTTTTGGAAACAGGTTTGTTTTTCGCCATTTTGTACGCCTTTTACGCTGGTACCTTTCTGGAGTTATTTTTTTTGCTTAGCTGGTAACTAAATTATTGCGCCTAAGTTTTCATCTTTCTTTTATATAAAAATTGTCAGCAGTCACAGTGATCGAATGCAGAAATCTGGCGTAGCTCTCTGTGTGTTCTCTAACTTGTTCTAGGAATGGACAAATCTAGTCCGCGGGCAATCGCCCTTACATACACGATTGGTTGACAAAGGATCGTCCGTAGACAAAGGCTGTCCCAGGCAGCACTCTGCTGCCTGCTCCAAATAAAGCCTGCCAGCCGGCAACACCTGAAAGCACCAATTTCCGACACGCCCTTTTGCGTCAGGTGGCCGCGGCTGGGAAGTCCAAAGTCCAAAATTAAAACCAAAAACATAACCAATCTATACGGGGATTAAACCCAAATCTCAAGTACCTTCTGACTTATCCTGTATTTTCTCCAGTCCCAAGTTCTATATAAATCGTTCAAAATTTGCTTTGTCAAGTAACTTCGTCAAACCGTCGGCAGGATTATCTTTGCTTTTTACGTATTAAAAGCTGATGTTTTCTGCTTGGACTTTCTGGCGTACGTAATAGTACTTAACTCGAATATAACGTTTCTTTTTTGACATTTATATCTTCTTTACCTATTTAAGTGCACCTATATTGTTTTCTAAAATGGGAATGGAACCTTTAAACATAAGTTCCAACTTTATCAGAAAATTCCTGATTCCAACTGCTTCCGCTACAGTTATTCCTATTCCTACGTACTTTGCTTCCGTAATACATCTCGTAATAACGCCCTGTAATTTTGAAAACCATAATACGGGCGTTCCAGCCATGAAAAATACACACTTTATTGTGGACTTCGCCGATTCGCTGTTATCTGCAAAGTTTGTATCCATTACTCCGAATAACCCTAGGTTATTATACTTCTGATGCGGGTGGTTTCGTTTTAACTTCCGGTACCGAAAAAACAGGTTTGCTATACCGTTTAAGTACTGTAAAAGTCTTTTGATATATTCCTAATGTTTTAGAGATAGGTTACTTATAAACCTGGCCCAAGTCGACGTCGTAAACGTTATATTTGGTTTGCTGATGCAACTTAAGAAATTAAATTTCCCTACTAGGCTCGCGTATTCGAATGTATTTTCTTTATTAGCCTTGCCGTTATTTTTTATTATATGCTTTAAATAATCCTTAACAAATAACGTAAACCTTTTTCCCATAATATCCAGGCTTATTTACTTTAGTAACTTTTTAATATATTATTGCTGATCCAGTCTAACGTCGCCAGTCAATAAAAAACGGATAATCCGTCCACCTAGGTACCAATCCGCATCTCCCAAATCCTTAATAGGAACGTCTTTAACGATTTCCTTAGCAACCTTCTTAAGGTATTATCTATTAGCTCCGAAAAACAGAAAATTATTAACGTATAAGGCGATAATATAACTAGTTTTAGGATTAAAGTAAATCGCATTATCAGAAATTAATAGGTAAAAGCTTTACTTCGCAAATATCTTTTTAACTTTTTCCTGCCAAGCAGTTCCAATTTACTTTAAGCCGTACAAAAGGTTTATTAACTTAATAATCTTTTCAAGAGAAAACCGGTATACTTTTTTGTTTTTTAGGTACGTATCGAAATACTCCTTTAATATAAGGAACTGCTTTATGTAAATATTTTCCTTCAGTTTACCATTTAAGTACGTAACGATAAAGTCGATCTGGAATATATGCCAGCTTAAATAAGCAGCCAAAACCATCAAAATCCTTTAGTGCACAACTTTTACTATGTTCGCTACGGTTTTATTATAATTAATTCCTTTTCGCTAAATAAACTCTTTCGCGTAAATACGGGCTTTGTACTTATCTAGTTCTCCTGTAAACGTATACTTCTTTCTTAGCACCCATTTAACATTTACAAAGTGTTTATAGGCTTTTTCGCCAAAAGGGGTAAATTTAAAGGTTCTACGCGAAAAGTTCTCTTTAATCTCAATAAAGATTGCTTTAAGCTATATTTTTTATTTTAAGCTTTCCATAATTTCCTTTAAGGACAAGCCGTTATCCGTTACCATAAATAACCTCTAGATAATAAATAACTTGCTTAAATTAATATATTTTAAGTCCTTAATCTCAAAAATCCCATCGTATTTATCCTTTAACATGTTAACCATCTGCTGGTACTCGTAAATATTTCAGATAACCTGATCGGCGTCTCCGTAGCCTCCAAAAAAGTCGTCGTTATCGTTATCGTTTATTAATAAGTTAAAATGGAAAGTATGTAAGCTATTATCGCCCTTTTGGGTTAAAGCTAGCTTTAATTTACGCATTAACTTAAGGGCTTTATTTAAAACTTCCAAGGTATATAGGTCGGGAACCGTTTTCTTCGGGCGTCCCTTTCCACACTTAATTTTCTTGGTTTCCTGATCCGTGTCCTTAGAAACAATATTATAGTCCTTATTCTTTATTCCGACACCTTTCTGTTTTTAACGGTGTTTTAAGCGTTTCTGTACGGGTTATAAAAGCGATCGAATAATATCCCTAAGGTCAGGTAGCTATCCTAGCTCTTCTAGGTCCTTATAAACAATAACATAAGGTATTATCAATAACTTACCGCCCTTTAAAAGTTATACCTTATAATTATATATCTCTTGATATCCTAGCAGCATACCCTTTGCTGTACGGGCTGTTAACTTCTTTAACCTAATCCTGTAATTCCCATCGATCAAGATTATATACCTGCTGCCAAAAATTTGAAGGTAACTATTATTAAATCTATAGAACTTATCAGGTTCGAATACGTTTTTAAAACACTTAATTGGTATCATGTTCTTTACCGTAAACTATCCCGTTTTGTTAACTGTATACGTTATAGCTTCCATTATAAGGTCCCAGAAATACGTCGGTATTTTCATCTAAGTTAAAGTTGCATACGTTTCGTTTTATAGGAACTAAATACTTCTTTTTGTAATTCCATTTGATATTAGTTATAAAAGCTAAAAATTACCAGTTTAATGCCTTTAACTACGTAAAACCTTTCGATCATGGTTATACCGAACTTTCTGCCGCTATCTAGGCGTAAAATCTGTATTCTTTAGCTTCTAACCGACTTTAATCGCTTAATTAATCGTATAATATACGTACATAAGCTTTATTATACCTCGTCCTTGGTTTTAAATAAATGGTACTTTTTGCAGCGCAAAAGGTCGTTTATAATAAAACCGAAATAATTGTTATTTTCGATGCTAACAGGCTTAACTAAAATTATATTATACTAAATAATCTTTCTTATATATCGTCCTCGTTTTTAGGGGTTTATAAACGGGATTTTCCGTATCTTCCCTTTATCGTACGTTATATAAAAGATCGTTTTTATATCGTTAAAGTTTAAATTTATCCCCGTAAACCTTTTAATGGTCCAAATTAATCGTTTAATACTAAGGTAACAAAGGCGGCGGTATTATAAAATAATTTTCTTTATAATTTCGTCCGTTATAAAGACCTTGCCATTTTTAAAGGCCCTTATAAGGACGCTTTTTAGGTCGTTAGCCAGGTTACCGCCGTTTTCCTTACCGAATAACCCCCTTAGCCCGTATTCTTATTAATAATTCTCGTCATTCGTCGACTCCGAGGCCTTAATAATAAGCTCCGGCTTCCTATAAAGCCATAGGAAAAAACCTTTTCGAAATACGTTGATTGTCGTTAACTGCGTTCTATCAAGGTTTATCAAAATATTTCGATTCAGGTAACCACCTTTTCTGTAAAAGATTTCCCCGAAAAACACCTTTAGGGGAAAATTGTCGATATATAACGTATATTTTACCGTAATCTTATTGTTCTCTTTACGGGGCCCCTTTAAAAGTTACTTTACTGTTTTAATGGCAGTAGCGACGATAGGTCCTTTACCCGTTATAATATGTATTCTTTTATTTTTGATATTTAAAACCGAATTTTTCTCGAAGTCCTTAATATTGTTCGTAATGTTAACGTTTGCTCTTAAGTCCTAAAGCAGTTTGTCTTTATTATCCTCCATGGATAAATAGACATATAACAGCATGGCACTGCCCACAACAGTTACTTTAGGGCTCTTAATCGCTGTAGCTGTCGTTTTGGGGCAGTCAGCCGCCTGCAGCTTAGGGCAATCAGCTACCTATAGCTTAGGGCAGTCGGCCACTATAGCTTTAGGGCTTTCGAGCGCTGTAACCGTCATTCCAGGGCAGTTAACTACTGTAGCTACAGGCCTGTCATCCTTTGTGGCAATTACTTCAAGGCAGTCGGTTACCTATAACTTAGGGCAATAAGCCACTAAAGCTACAGGCCGGTCGCCCTTTATAACAGTTGCTTTCGGGCAATCGACCCCTTAAAGCGTTTCATTATACCACTGCATCAAGTCCTAAAGCTGTTATTCGTCAATATAGGCGCTAAACGTTCCTCCACTGGAACGATACAGGTCTCCCAGGCCTTCAGAGATAAACTGCTTCTTACCCGGCCCACCGCCGCGGGTGTTGCGAAAGCTGTTACTCTGGTTGTTATTACCGTAGCTTTGGCCTCCATTTCGGCCTCGCTTTCCTTTCTTATCTTTGCTATTCTTCTCTTTCTGGGGCTTAAGGCAATCCTTCGCTAAATATCCGTACTTGCTACAGTTAAAGCATAAGGGCTTTCCGTTCTTGTTCCAAGCGGGCTTATTATCCCGGGAATTGTTATTACCTTTTTTACCTTTCTGTGCATTATAAGACCGTCCGTTGTTCTTTTTCTTGTTGGTACGGTTATGGAATTCGCTGTTGAAATCGTCGATCAGTTGCTGGAAAAAAAGTAATTCGTCTGCCGCAGCACTAACTGCATCGTTTTGCACCAGCTGCCAGCTTTATCTTTCACAGCAGTAAAAAACATGATAATATGTTCCTCGGTCCTGAGCTTTATGCTGCAACCCTTTACCTTCCGTAAAAGCTTTTGAAATTTAGTAGTGAACTGAACTAGGTTTCCTTTATTATATATAATTTTGCTTAATTCTTTCCAAAGGGACCTTTGCCGGGCCTTACCCGTTGCTGCATAAGTTTTCCGGAACGTCCTTGACATTTTCGTTCCCTTTTTAATCCCTATAATCAATTTTAGGGGCGCTCTTTTGTAGGTTTTGGTAATAACCTTGGCAAAACGTAATTAATTTAGTTGCTTCAGCTTTATTCCATTCTTATAGCCAATCTTTTCTAATGCAAGGTTAAAAGTGTTACTTTAAAGCTCCTAATTAGCCCAACCTAACAAGTAATTCTCTTTATTCAAGGAAAAATCGAAACGCTTTTAACGGAACTTCGAATTGTTACTAAACTTTTTAAAGTTTTTCTTATCCTTTAGGCATACACCTAACTCGCTGGAGCTGTTTAAGCTGCTGGAGCCGGAGGAGTTACTACTGGGAGAACTATAACGGTCTTTCTTCTTTTTTAGGGAACCCTCAGAAAAGTCCGAAAAAAAGAATAAAAAACTATTTAAATCATTAAGGTTGTTGCATACCACTTCTTTTCCCTTAAGTAACTTAAATAGCTTCACTTTTTTTTCTTCGCTTTTTCTGCTTTTAAAGTCCAGCTTTTTTTCTATATCGCTTTTTAATATAATAAGTACTTCCTTAAAGCCATTCGCCTTAACTTTAGGCGGAACGCTTTGCGATACTTTCGGTTGCACATTCGTATTACGCGAACTTTTAAAGTTCCGCGTTTTAGGTTGAAACGTATTTAATAGCTGTATTATCATATTATTTATCTGCTTCATCGTATCGTTATATTTTTCTCTTTAAAGTTTTAACTCTTTAATATTATCCTCGACCTATCGGTATTTTTTTCCCGCGCCCTAACGTCGCGTTTAATACTACTTATGTTGGTACCCAGGGACGTATAAAGCTTATTTAGGTCGGCTTCGGGTTATTATCTTTAAATAAAGGTTTTCAGCGGCTGCTAAAGCAATAAAACGTTTTCTACTAAAAATGCTTCGTATTCCTGTTCTCCCTTGCCGAAAAACTCTTCGTTTTAGGGAACCTCTTGATCGGAAAAAGGTAAGGGAAAAGGGAAAAGATTTTCTTTCGTATGCTAGTTCGCCATCGTCAACTACTGCTCGACTTTTTCCTAAATCGTTAGCTGAACGGCTCTCTCTTAAGTCTCGTACTTTCTCTGTTAACTTAGCTCTTTAAACTGCAATCAATCACTTCGTATAACGTATTAAGTTGCCAATTAACCAAAAGATGCTACCATGTCAGCAGTCATAATGATCGAATGCAGAAATCTGGCATAGCTCTCTGTATATTCTCTAACTTGTTCTAGGAATGGACAAATCTAGTCCGCGGGCAATCGCCCTTACATACACGATTGGTTAACAAAGGATCGTCCGTAGACAAAGGCTGTCCCAGGCAGCACTCTACTACCTGCTCCAAATAAAGCCTGCCAGCCGGCAACACCTGAAAGCACCAATTGCCGACAAAAATTAAATAATTATTTACCTAATTAGGTATTTTTATTTATCGGAGTAGCTTTTAAAGCTTTTTTTTTATATCGTGCAAAAAGTCGTCTTTTAAGTCTTTGATATTACCTAAAAAAGTGGCCTTTTCGTTAAACTATACGTTTCGAATAGTAATAACTTTATTAATTAGTAGGTTCCAGATCTCGTAGATATTCGTAAATCGGTAACCGACGAAGTAGCCAATTTATGCTTTGGGATTTAGCTTTTGGAGTTTTTGCTTTTTTTTCATGGAGGCAGCTGTTATAACGTAGGCCATACAGCTATATATTTGCAGGTAGGCTTGCTAAACCTTCCGATCAAGTACTGCAACGCCGTTTCTATACGCCAAGTAAATGTAGTAAACCTCGTATAAGCTTTGCTAAAAAAATGCGTATTTGGGGTTACGGTTATACAGATATACTGCAGCTTTAGAGATGTACATAATTAAAACGGAAGATAACTTAACGCCATTTCGCATTACATTCGTTTTTTCCTTAATTACACCTCTTAAACATTTTACACCCCCGTTCTAGGCCTAGGTATACCGTATTAAGAGCTTAAATCTGATATTAAAAAAAAGCGACTGGAACATATCTCGAAGTTGATAATTTTTCAAGATTTCGTTATCGCATTCAAATACACGCATCGATCAATTGAATCCGTGCGCCCACCTATTTCCCACCAAAACATACCCTTTTTACTTTATTATAACAATTAAAAAGAAAATACTAAAAATATCTGGATAATTTCTTTACATTCATTATTACGTATTGTATTTATTTTTAACATTAACTTTTTTTTACCCATAGTATTTTCGACTGATAGCTAGAATATTACCGTATGATAATATTTAACATAGTAAAAAACTAAAGTTCTATGTAATAATACTTATATCAAACTTTGATCGCGGATAATTTTACTATTAATTCGGAAACTTAAAATATTATTTCAAGTATATATTTATTAAGTAAAAATGTGTATTAGAAAGATTTTTCTTTAATATTTTCAATTTTCTTTTTATAATTACAGGCGAAGCGACACGTGTATGTTTTGGTGAGAAACAGGTGGGCGCACGGATTCAATTGACCGATGTGTGTACCTATGGAAAGACCTTATCCGAATTTTTGAAAACTTTTAGGAAGTACCGAAACGCTGTAATTAATATATCTTGCTTTCGATTTTTAAGGTAAATGTTCCAGATGAAACCTAAGTATCTATCAGTAGCACACATAACGTATCTATATCCTTCAGGGTTTTCTTCGAAATCTATAAAGTCGATGGCGATTTTTTATTTTAATCGGAAGGCTCCTTCCCTCGGCTCGCGGCGTATTAACCTTTTGGCCTTCGCCTTACCATATGCTAGGTATTCGATTATTATAAAACCCTTTAGGCTGATTCCTTTTGTATGGAACTGTAACTAAGCGATTACTTCGGGCCTTAAATATCCCAGTTTTAGATGCCAAATCGTACCGTTACCGATTCGTAATAATTTCGCTATATATAAGTTAACGTTTCGTTTGTAAGCTGCCAGGGCCGCATAGGTAATTATTGCGCTAATATCTTTAATAACGAACTAATCAAACTTATTTATTAGCGTAAAAACTACTTAATCGTATCTATTTCGAGTAAAGTTATTAGTTTTTCTGTTATTTTATTAATACCCCTTTTTCCGGAGCTGCCGAAAAAATACCAGGTTATATGCGAAACTTTCGCAATAGGCCACGTCGTACAAACGTAACGCTTTCGTACTGCTAGGATTTCGAAACATTACATTAACTTTTTCGTACCCCTTAATCGGCACGAAGCTGTTACCTGCGTATATCCCGTCGCCTTATACGGTTAATTTAAAATTTAGAAACCTGCTAATAAGGTTAAAAATATGAATCGTAAATCCTAAATCTAGAATTAATAAATTTCTTAAAGGGTAAAACGCGACATTTATCGTACTACGTTAATCAAAAATCAAAAAATACGCCAGGACTCGCCTTATTCTCTGTAAGAATTAATCGATTTCTTAAGTAATTAACTTTTCCATAAACTTTAATAAACGTTTAATCTTTTTCCTTTAGAAACTAATCGGAAATAATCCGACATTAAACGTATGTAATTATCCTGTCGTTAAAACGGAACTTTTCTAAAGCTTTGCCAGGAAACGCATAAAAGCATTAGAATAAGGTATAGTAAGCGCTTAAACAGGCCTTATAACGAATACCCTGCGCATCCGATTCCTATCGCTTTCGTTTACTTCCGCTTCGGTCCGTTTAAAAACCTTTACGGCCGCTACGTTTCGACTTACGCCCTTAAGTCCTTCCTCGCGGAAAAGGGTTAATATCCTTAGTATTTCCCTAATTAAGATCGCTCTAATCAAAGAGACCTATTAAAATCTCTTAAAAAGTCGGAAACGCTGCCTTAATATTTCGTAATATAAATAGAGAATAAGTTAACACCCAATAATCCAAAAGGTTAGCAGCTACCTTTTGGTAACTGATCGTACCGTTATCAATCTCGGCTTTTTTTACCGTCTGGAAGATAATCGTCTAGTTTTTCATAATTAAAGCTAAAGTTATATACAAGTCGTTAACCCATATGGTTGCTGTCTTTATTTCTGGAACGCTATAACGTTATTTCTGGGCCATTATTTCCTGCTACTTTACGATCTATTCGTTTAATTTCTTCGCTAACTTCGAAGCTTACTTTAGCGTTTTGCGGTACTTTCGTTGGGTATTATTTATAAGCCTACTGTTATATACCTTACCGGATTCGGCCAAAATAACGTACCATTCCCTTAAATTCTTTCTTAAAAAAAAGATTCGTTTTTTTAATCGCTAAAAATACTAACTCCAGGACTTATTTCGTAAGGTCGTTAATCTTTTTGCAAAAGTTCTCGTATTTCCGATCTTCGTAAGTATATATCGCGAAATCTTAGATATAAGCTTATCTACCTTTTATTGTTATCTCAAGCAAACTTATTAGATAACCCGTATAATCGATTTTTTCGGTTTATATAATTCCTTCGGAAAAAGAACTAACTGTTCACGTCGTTACCTAACGAAATCGTTTCTTCGGATAGGAGGTTATATCGGGTTTCGTAAGTTCGACAGGCTATGGATTATTCTGATCAGGATCAATATAACGCCAAATACTAAGCGCGTACGCTTTTGATTAAAATTCGCCTTTAAAGCGATCCCTGATCTTTAAGTCTTTTATAGATGACGGAGGACGTCGACGGTACGGTCGCCATTATAGAAAATGGGGTATATAAGTAATTGCTATTGATGTTTAGCCTATATCGTTTCAGCAGTAGCTGATTAATTAATAATAACGCGAATTAAGCGAATGAAACTCTTAATTGTCAGATATAAGGGACATCAGTTATGTTATATTAGATGACTAGCTGTAAACGCTCTAAAACGCGCACTCCTCTTTTTATGAACTCTAGTCACGGAACCTATATGTTCTGATCAGAGGGAGCCTTTCCGTAAATGGGGTGCTAGCGCACCCCCCTGCTAGCTAACACTTTCATCACTGCGACGCAACAACCACCGGTCGTACCATCGTGCACCGGGCTTTTTTAGTATATTTTGTATGGAGAAAGTCTGTATATCAATTTTTTCGGGCGTATAGGTTATAGTTATTACGTTGCAACTATAAAAAGGTTAAGGTTAATTAAGTCCGGAACGCCTTTCTTACTGCGACGTAACAATTAGCGGTCGCAACATTTTGCCATAACCTTTTAAGGGTAATTCAATATAGGAAAAACCCGTCTAGCTATTCTTTTGGCCGTACGGGTTATGGTTATTACGTTGTAACTATAAAAAAGTTGGGGTCAGTTAAATCCGGAACGCTCTTATAGCTGCGACGTAATAATTACAATTCGTAGGGGCAAAAATATAACAGGACGGGCTTTTCCCATACTAAGTTACCCTTGGAAGGCCCATGGCGAAATAATACACGCGGTAGTTGCGTTGTTGCAGCTATAAGAAGGTTCCGGACTTGATTAACCGGAACGCCCTCCTTGCTGCAACGTAACAACCACAGGTCGCAACATTCTGCCATAAACCTTCCAAGGGTAATTCAGTATGGGAAAAGCCCGTATAGTTATTCTTTTGGCCGTACAGGTTGTGGTTGTTGCGTCGCAGCCATAAGGGCGTTCTGGATAGAAGGTTTGCTTAGAACGAAAATTTTAACTTGGATCTTTAATACCTCCACTAAACCAATTCCGATTCGGAAGTTATATAAATGGTTAAAAAGCTTATTTAATTCTGTACATAATTCCATTTTTATTATTTATTGATATAATTTTGTTATTAATTTATTTGCGCGTTCTTAAGAAAAGTTTTCGAAAATTTGTATAAGACTGCCTAGAACGAGCCCAAAAAATCACAACTTGATATCAGGCCCTATTTTAAGGTTTGTGTTATTTGTGGGTCTTTTTATGGGTCTTTTGTGGGTCGGTACTTGGAGCTACAGGTTTTTGAAAAGCCCTACCCAGACCTGCGCCGCAGGCGCAGCCACAACCTCAAAATAGAGCCTGATTTTAATGAGGTAAACGTTTTCCAGGTAATTCCTGAAAGTCGGTTTAAACCACGTTAGGGCGTCCCTCTTTAGGCTTTTAGCAATATTAATAACCTTAACTTTATTAGTTAAAGAAAGTCGATAAAAATAAGGGTAGACCCTGGCCTAGGTAAAGAATAATCGTACGTCTTTGATGCTATTATAAGGCTTAAAGGCCTTTATTTTGTGCTTTATGTTACCAATTGTAGATTAAGTCTGAAGCTAAGCGTTAATCTTTTCGAGGACCTTAATTTTCTGTTTTATAATCTAAAAGACCTTTGCGTGCTAGGCGATAATGGCTAACTAGGAAACCGACATAATAAAATAGATATTACTTAAAGTTTGACGGTACTGCTAAATAAAAGCTTTACAACGTATAACGGCTATAAGTTTAACCAACTATTAAGCCTAAATAGTACGGTTCATATTAGCAGTGGTATGGTAGGAATAAGGTAATAGTTACGTCTGGTAATAGCAGATATAAATCTAGGTAACCAAGTTATATTTGCAAACTAGTATTATTTAAAGTTATAAAAACAATAAGCGTATCTGACGGAAGGCCAAGTGGCGTTAGTTCTAACAATTTTCTTAAGATGGGTAGCATTCTTTTTTTATTCGCCCACACTGACTTAATTAGCTTCCGCAGAAAAAGCTACCTTCAGCTACACCTATTTTACACTATGATATAAGTACCAACACCGGTCATTGTTACAAATTGCAACATCGCATTCGGCGCAACGAGACGTTATCCATTCGGCTAGCTGCCGATTTACAGCATTATCACCTGTAACTTAAAGCCCTACTCGCTGCATACTGCGATAAGAATTGCCAAGATAAGCCTGACACCTTAAAACGGACTTCCTTAAAACTTTGTAGTACAAATTAATAGGGATTCCCATATTGCTCGTACGAGAGGAGCTTATTAAAGATTTCTACCGACCGTTAAAAAGTGATCCGAAATGTCGAATGCTCTTATCAACAAGTGCTCTGCGGAAAGGCGCAGCGTTTTCGTGGTAAGATGTCCTTGATAATTTCCCAGGTAGATCATTCTATCTTTTTATAAGAAAATAGTTATTGACGATGATATAAAGCAGTAAGTTGTATATAAAGGCCTGCGCCGCGTTGCGCCGAAGGTTGTAATCCCATTTGAGTTTCGACCTCCGTTGATCACCGAGATCAACGCCGTTCATATCGAGGTTGTATTCAAAGCACCTTCGCACCCGCGTTTCTGTGAAGTAGCGCAACTTAGTGGAGCTTCAGTGGAGCTTCAGTGGGCCTTCAGCGCTAGCTTCTTCTGTATTAGGCTAATGATCTACTAGAAAATTGCTGCCATACACGCCACTTGGCCTTCCGTCAGATATATTTTTAACGGGATCTCTTTAGATCCGTTCATCTTTCCGGATCTATGTTACGTAACCTAATGTTTTACGTCGGAGATAAACTTCCGTGTCCTCCGACCGTCCGCTAATGAGCTAAGCTTGTTAGGTTATAATATATATAATGACCTAAATTAAAAATTTAGATCAGTTAGGACTTCACGTTTTTATAAATTATTCATTCTCGTCTGAGATAATATAAATTACTTTAATTTCGAATAATAAATTTTTCAGTAGACAGCGGAATCCGGGCCTTTTCGTAAAAGCTACAAGCTTTTCGTATAACGTATTATAGTATCTGCTTATAACATGGTTTTGATTAAGAGGAGGAATAAATTTCTGCTAAATTTTGCACGTTGATAACCTGTCGCGTATTCGTTTTTCTTTTAATACGTTAATTAACCGATTAATCCAAATAGTCGAATGGAAGCTTTGCTTAAATTCCTGTAAAGAATTTAATTAGAAATAAACTTTTTAAACCTTGTATTAGTTTCTTATGTTGAGGCTGAAAAGTTAATGTATACGTACGTATATTTTATTTCAAGGGCGTAACGTAATAGAATTGGGAGAATTCGAATTCGCCTATTTGAAAAGTGGTAATAAAGACGCGACGGGTTCGAGCTGCAACTGTTATATATATTAAGGTTTAAAAGCGGCAAACGGATCTTAATTAGGATTAAAGTAGTAGTTATTGATAATGAGCTATAAATACAATAACTGTAGAAATATATATATAGTTACAGAAAACATTTTGTTGTTAAGTTATTACAGATATTCGTTTTTTTTTAAAAAAGCAAATGTACTAAATAAACCCCGTTTTTGCATAATTAGATCTCAGGTCTCACTGGCTCGTTACAGGAATTTGAGATTTGATTAGTTGATTTTTAGCGTTATGGAGCAGTACTTAAGTAACTTCGAAGAAATTGGAAAACGAGCCAGGAAGGCCTAAGCTAGCTGAGGTAACTCTCCGTTAACCTCCGCCGGTTTTACTTTTGTTCCGCCTGCGAAAATTTTCGAAAATTTCCGCGAAGCAATAAAACGAAAACGTTATTTAGAAAAAAGAATTAAAAATATTAGAGTAGTTCGCTGACGAAAGCAATTTGTTACTTTTATAAAAATTATTCTTTTCGAGAAAAAAACGTGTAATTTCGCGAAACGAACTATATCTTGATCAAATATAGAAAAATCAAAAATAAAAGTTATTTGAAAAGAAAAGGAATATATATTATAGAAAATAGCTTGTTCAGCCGAAAAAGAAAAGAAGAGTAAAAATCTGCAACCGATAATGGCTGGAGGCAGTCGTCGTAAAAGGGTTAAGGCGAAGGAACGAAAACATAAAGTTTGCGGCAAGCCCGGATATAATACGCGTACTTGTAAAAAAGCTGTAAATACGTTTAGCGAAGAAGAATCCGATTACTTCGAATTGATTTAGTATATTGTAGTTGTGTTTTTTGAATTTGTTGCTGTAGAGTGCCAAAAAAGTATTTCACTTACATTTGTATTTCGTTTACTTGTGTAAAACTTTATATAAACTTTTCTTTAAATAATATTAATACTTTTATTTAGCTAATGAAAGTCGGGGTTACGAAAATAAAGCCTATAATTTTGCAATGTAAATTCCAGAAAAGCTGCTGGAATAAAATGTTTAATTTTACTCTCTAGTAATTATCTAACGAAAATAAAATGTTTAAACTGAATTTTAGAAATAACTTTATATAACGTGCCACACAAGTACTCTGAACGCACAAGTGCTCCGGACGGTTTTTGGCACCTCGCAATAACAAATGCAAATAACTTAATAACAATATATCGCATTGATTCAAATTAATCGGATTCTTCTTCGCTAGACGTTTTTATAACTTCTTGACAAGTACGCGCATTATGTCCGGGCTTGTCGTAGACGCCATATTTCCGTTCTTTCGTTTTAACCCTTTTACAACGACCTCCTCCAGCTGCTGTTAGCTGCATTTTTTTTACCACCCCTTTCTTTTTGAGCCAGAAAAGCTTATCCCTTTTATATAGTAAGTATTCCTCCTTTTTAAAGACGTTTATTTTTGGTCTTACGACGTTTGCTTAAGATATAGTTCGTTTCGCATAATTAGAGATTTTGTTCCCCGAGAAAAACGGCTCAATACAATAGCAACATATAACCTTTTGTTATAAGATTAGCCGACTTAAGTATTCTTATTGGCGAGCTACCTTGATAATTTCCAATCTTTTTTTGCAAGTATCGTTTTTATTTTGTTGCTTTACGGATATTTTTAGGGGTTTTTGCGGGGGGTAAAATGGAACCGGCGGAGGTTAGCGGGGAGACGGTCGGCGTAGATACAACTAGAGGAACCTTCAATTCGGAAAAAACGTTATTGGAATCGAATGGAACAAAATTAGCTTTCGTGAATCCAGATTTGATGTTATCGGACGTTATGGCAGCTTGAAACGCGTCGTTGAAGCCGCCGAGAAAATCTTTTTTTAGCAATTTTGGGTATGATAGCATCGTATTAGATTTTCGATATACCGCGAATAAACGCGTTTTAAAATAAAAAAACTAGATATATTAAAAGGTTAAAACCGATGCGAAAAATGCGCGGGCATATAAAGCTTAATATTGTTGTTGTTAGCGCAGTACTTTTCGAATTTGATCGAATGGTATTTTTCGCGACCTTCGAAAATAAGGAAACGTTTCGAACTTTTCGTACGCGTCCGGGTATGTTTGTTAAAATGCTGGATCTATTTTCAACTTAATATATTTGTTATTTAATTATTATTACTTAATGCGATTTTCCAATCGGCTGCTGACAGTAGGTTATTACGGTATTAAAACCCAAAATGATTTTTTTTTGCTATAATAACAAATAACAGCATAATTCAATCTTGAAATTAACAGCCTGGATAACGGTAACCTATTTTTTATTCCCTTATTGCGCTTATTTAAGTTTTTTACGTCTTTCGGCATGAGTAATTATTATACCCGTTGCCATAAAAAGCCCTATTAAAAATTTAGTCTCGTCGAAGTTGTAGAGACTTTTTTTTTTACGATGCCGTACTTCGCGATTGTAGCCCGAATAAGTTCGAACTACTTACGAAATGTTCCTAAATTTTCGTATAGGACCCGTTGATAATCTATTTTCCGATTTAGACGCGTTTGGAATTTTTTATTTATTTTATTTTATTTTATTTTATTTTTTTTTGCCGTTTAACAAAGTTCGACGTCCAGTTAACGTTAACGCGTTCTGCAACGCGTTGGGCCAGCAGTATATTGGCCATATCTTTAACGTATTAAAGCCTGACAGGAAACGCTCGCGTATCTAAGTCGAGGATTTGGTCGACAGTCGATTCTTTTTCGGTCGGCGTCCATTTTCGCAATTTGGGTATATGGTTGCTGAAGGAAGGTGTACCGGTATACCGTTCATGCAAAATAAATTTTGGGACTTCATATATAAAACTAAGTATCGCATAACTAAGTTTCGGGTCTCGTTTTTTAGCCTGAACGGCTAGGTTCATTCTCGCTTCTTTTGTAAGCCGTTCCATATTGTTATTATTAAGAAATAATCAATTGAAGTTCGGTAGTTGGAATATGCCCAAAACCGTCCGGAATACTTGTGCGTTCTGAGTACTTATGTAGCACGTTATTTATATTTTTAGGTATATAGTAACAATCGCATATTTTTAACTTCCGCTTTATTATAAATATTGTTAACCCAATATAGTTCTTTTATATAAAAGCTTTCTTTGTCGCGTTTTTAATATACTGTAGTTATTGCTTTATATAATAATACTATGTAAAAAAAAAAACTCAATTTATATATATAATAGCTTTAGTTAACTATTTATTTTTAAAATATTTAAATATATTTATTATTAAAAAGTGCAAAACTTTTATAAAGGTGTAAATAGGAAACAAAATATATAACTAGAGAATGACTGAACATAAAAAAAAAACACTTATTACATAAATTTTTAAAAAAATTTCCGGATATTTTTATTATGCACAAAACTTAACGCTAGAGATAATCCGGAAAAGTGTTTCTTTCACGATCTTTATTCGATTTTTAAAGTGCTGGGGAAAATATAGTTATCTTTGCGATTTGTATGGGAAAAGCGCGGCGCGTTGGGGGGTGGACCGTTGATGGGGTGGTCGCCTTAGCTCTACATGCAAGCGGCCTCGGGTGAGCTAATTTTCACAATACTTGGATATCTTACCATACAACTATTAAAGATTCTTTCTATTTCTAGACAGGGATTCAGGATACAACAATCCTATGGAGACTATGCACGACGGTTCGGTCAAGGGGCATCAGACCTTGAAATGTTTCGGCAGGGTGAGACTCTCCGGACGGCTTTGCCATCGGGTATGATACTCGAGCGACTGGAGAAAGAGAGGGGGAAAAAAAAATCGAGGTTGGTATATACACAAAATAAATCAATTGATCGAAGTGCCTTGAGTGCTCGCCGAGCTCTGAGTGCTATTGAGCGCTTCTATCTTTTCCAATCTGTGCCTCCTCGCGAATTCGTCCAATAACGCGTGAACTGTGCCCAATGGCACATCAGCGATTTGAGCACGTAGCCTTGGCGGGAATAAGTCCGATGGGTACGACCTGAACTCTTCCTGGAAGCGGTTCAACCGGAGCACTTGTTTCCAGCTCACTATGTCGTCGCCGATGAGAAAAGCCGGGAAACGTGCCAGCGCAATCTCCTCCAAGATCCACCGCCGCTGGAAGTACGGTCTGTGCATAAAGTCATTGGCGCCGATCCAGTGCGGCAACGTAAACGCTTCAACGCCATCCTCCGTCGGCATCCAGAAGTGCTGAACCTTCTCCGCCCACCGGTGCTGCGGCGAATAGTGTTCGGGGTGTAGTTCCTTATCGCCGGGTTCTCCCCAGTTCCGCGGCATGGCTTCGTCGATTTCCTTCAGCACCCTGAGGCCCTCGTCGGAGAAGTCGCCCTTCAATCCAAGCCAGCCTACGACCATTTTTGCAGACCCGTATATCTGGCCGAGAACCTGCCTCGACCTCTCTCGCTCGTCGGCCTGATTACGCAGAGCATGTCGAACCAAAGGCGGAGCGGCGTCCTGCCCTCCAGCTCGGGGTCGGGCAGGATAGATGATACATGTCGAAAGAGGTGGAGCAACCAGCGGGGTCCTCTCTTTTGCAGGCACTGCGATGGTCCGCCGTTGTGGCTATCCTGGAGAGTTGGGAAGAAGACTGCGCGCATGTACCTGAGGGCTTGGGCGAGATGCGCGGTGAGCACGATGGGCACGCCATCGACGAATATCTTTTCGGTTTCCGAATGGTCGCCATAGAGCGAGGACAACCCCAGGAACTCTAGATCGGCGGTGAGGGGGACGGTGATAAGCCGACACACGACCGGTTCGCCGAGGCTTTCCGCCGGAGCAACCTCGAGGAGTCATATCTCCTGTTTCGAGGCATTCAGACGTTTGTACTTGATCTGTCTGGTCGCCATCGTCGCCAAGGGGAGTTGACGTGTGAGTAGTAACCAGGTCACTGTGGGGGGGGGGGGGGGGGGGGGGGGGCCGGGGGGGGGGGG
>QJNY01000400.1:0-76845 GCA_004155945.1 Monosporascus sp. mg162 | reverse complement strand
CCTAAAAACTTTTAACCAAAATCCCAAATTCCTAAAATAAACAAAACCAAAAAAAAAAAAAAAAAAATGCACCAATTAGATAAATAACCTGAAAACTAGCTATTATATTATAACAAAATCTATATCTTTCGAAATTAATAAAAGCAATTCGTTAAAAGGTTTTATGAAAATTTATTATACGGATATTAAGGTATTTTTAAAATTACCAAACGATTGCAGAAAAAATACGATTTTTTAATATTTCGACAAATTGTTAAGTAAGTAATTAAAAATTATAATATTTGCAATAAAGCAAAAACAGCTTAATATAAGCCTTATAAACTTTTACAGCTTATAGATATTCCAGAAAAGGTTTAAAATATTATTGCTTAAGATTTTATTACCGGTTTACCCTTATTAAAAAAATCCCGTTATTGGAGTGTAATATGATAAAATATGGGTAATCGTTAACAAATTCATTAAGTATAAGTACTTTGTACCTTTTAAAAGAAACGTAACGGTAAAACAATTAATTTACGCCTTTATCCGATATTACCTCGATAAATATAAGATACCCGAAAAAATATTTTAAATAGAAATATACTTTTTATATTAAAGTTTAGTATTAACTTTTTCAAGCAAATAAACGCCAAATTTAAATTTTCTACAGCATACCACTTATAAATAAATAAATAAATAAAACGTTTAAATTAAACTTTAAAGTAATATTTAAGAAATTATATTAATTATTAATTGTCAGCAGTCACAGTGATCGAATGCAGAAATCTGGCGTAGCTCTCTGTGTATTCTCTAACTCTGTTCTAGGAATGGAAAAATCTAGTCCGCGGGCAATCGCCCTTACATATACGATTGGTTGACAAAGGATCGTCCGTAGACAAAGGCTGTCCCAGGCAGCATTCTGCTGCCTGCTCCAAACAAAGCCTACCAGCCGGCAACACCTGAAAGTACCAATTGCCGACACGCCCTCTTGCTTTAGGTAGCCGCGGCTGGAAAGTCCAAAAGTCCAAATCAAAACTAACTAATCTATGTAAGGATTAAACCTTAGTTTCTGCATTAATTTCCGAATAGAATCTATGCATTAGCCGTTGCACCAACCAAATCCTAAGTACCTTCTAACTTATTCTGTATTTTCTTAAGTCCCAAGTTTTGTATAAATCGTTCAAAATTTGCTTTATTAAATGGCTTCGTTAAATCGTCAGCAGGATTATTTTTTGCTTTCCACGTATTAAAAGCTGATATTTCCTACCTGGATTTCCTAGCGTACGTAATAATACTTAACTTGAATATAACGTTTCCTTCGTAACATTTATATCTCCTTTACCCACTTAAGTATACCTATATTATCTTCCAAAATAGGAATAAAAACGTCAGGCATAAGTTTTAACTTTGTTAAAAAATTCCTGATCCCAACTGTTTCCGTTACAGCTATTCCTACTCCTACGTACTTTATTTCCGTAATACATCTCGTAA
Organism: Monosporascus sp. mg162; assembly: GCA_004155945.1. Lineage (NCBI taxonomy): Eukaryota > Fungi > Ascomycota > Sordariomycetes > Xylariales > Monosporascus > Monosporascus sp. mg162. The sequence goes on along the minus strand of QJNY01000400.1, from coordinate 75,375 downwards.
CAACGCCCTATAACTTTAAAAACCATAACATAGGCGTTCCAGCCATAAGAAATACATACCTTATTATGAACTTAGCTAATTTACTATCATCTGCAAAGCTTATATCCATTGCTCCAAATAACCTTAAGTTATTATACTTTTAATGCGGGTAATTTCGTTCTAGCTTCCGGTACCGAAAAAACAAATTTGCTATGCCGTTTAAGTATCGTAGCAATCTTTTAATACATTCCTGGTATTTTGGAAACGGGTTACTTATAAACCTGGCCCAAATCGACGTCGCAAACGTTATATCTAGTTTGCTAGTACAACTTAAAAAGTTAAATTTCCTTACCAAATTTACGTATTCGAATATATCTTATTTATTAGCCTTGCCGTTATGTTTTACTGCATACTTTAAGTAATCCTTAACAAATAACATAAGCTCCTTTCTTATAGTATCCAGGCCTATTGATTTCAATAACTTCTTAATATACTGTTGCTGGTCCAGTCTGACGTCGCCAGTCGATAAAGAACGAATAATCCGTATGCCTAGGTACCAATCCGCATTTCTTAAATCCTTAATAGGAACGTTTTTAGCGATCTCTTTAGCAACGTTCTTAAAATACTATCTATTAGCTCCGAAAAGCAGAAAATTATCGACGTATAAGGCGATAATATAGCCAGTTTTAGGGTTAAAATAAATCGCATTATCAAAAATCAATAAATAAAAGCCTTACTTCGCAAGTATTGCTTTAATTTTTTCCTGCCAAGTAACTCCGGTCTACTTCAGGCCGTACAAAAGGTTTATCAGCTTAATAACCTTCTCAAGGGAAAACCGGTATACTTCTTTATCCTCCGGATACGTATCGAAATACTCCTTTAACATAAGGAACTGCTTTATGTAAATATTTTCTTTCAGCTTACCATTTAAATACGCAACGATAAAATCGATCTAAAATATATGCCAGCCCAAATAAGCAACCAGGGCTATCAAGATTTTCCAGTACATAACTTTTGCTATGCTCGTTACGGTTTCATTATAATCAATTCCTTTTCGCTAAATAAATCCTTTCGCGTAAATACGGGCTTTATACTTATCTAATTCTCCTATAAACGTATACTTCTTTCTTAGCACCTATTTGGCATCCATAAGGTATTTATAAACTTCTTTGCCGAAAGGCATAAACTTAAAGGTTCTACGCAAAAGGTTCTCTTTAATCTCAGAAAAAATTACTTTAAGTTACATCTTTCGTTTTAAACTTTCCATAACTTCCTTTAAGGACGGGCCGTCATCCGTTGCTACAAATAACTTCCAGGTAGTAAATAACTTACTCAAGTTAATATATTCTAAGTTTTTAATCTTAAAAATTTCATCGTACTTATCCTTTAGCATATTAATTATCTGCTGGTATTCGTAAATGTTTCGGATAACCTGATCGGCGTTTTCGTAACCTCCAAAAAAGTCGTCGTCATCGTTATCGCTTATCAATAGGTTAAAATGGAAAGCATATAAGCCATTATCGCCTTTTTGGGTTAAAGCTAACTTTAATTTACGCATTAGTTTAAGGGTTTTATCTAGGGCTTCCAAGGTATACAGGTCGGGAACCGTCTTCTTCGGGCGTCCCCTTTTACGCTTAATTTTCTTAATTTCCTAATCCGTATCGTCCTTAAAAATAACGTTATAATCCTTATTTTTCACTCCGACACCCTTCTATCTTTAACGGTATCTTAAACGTTTCTATACGAGTTATGGAAGCGATCGAATAATGTTCTTAAGGTTAAGTAACTAACCTAGCTCTTCCAGGTTCTCATAAACAGTAACATAAGGTATTATTAGCAACTTAGCGCCCTTTAAGAGCCATACCTTATAATTGTATATCCTTTAATACCCTAGCAGCATGCCCTTTGCTCTACGGGCTGCTAGCTTCTCTAACCTAATCCTGTAGTTCCCATCGATTAAAACTGTACACCTGCTACCGAGGATTCGAAAGTAACTGTTGTCAAGTTTATGGAACTTATCAAGTTCGAATACGTTCTTAAAACATTCGATTGGTATTATGTTTCTTACCGTAAACTGTCCCGTTCTGTTGATTATATATATTATAATTTCCATCACAAGGTTCCAAAAACATGTTAGTATCTTTATCTGGGCAGAAGTTGTACGCGCTTCGTTCTGCAGGAACTGGATACCTTTTTCTGCAACTTTATTCTGATATTGGTTATAAAAGCTGGAAATTACTAGTTTAATGCCTTCAACTACGCAGAACTTTTCCATTATGGTTATGCCGAACTTCCTACCGCCGTCCCAGCGTAGGATTTGCACTTTCTGGCTTCCAACCGACTTTAATCGTTTGATTAATCGTATAATATACGTATATAAGGTTTGCTGTACCTCGTCCTTAATTTTGAACGAATAATACTTTTTGCAACGCAAAAGGTCGTTTATAATAAAACCGAAGTAATTATTATCTTCGATACTGACAGGCTTAATTAAACCTACATTATATCAAATAATTTTTCCCATATATCGTTTTCGTTTTTAAGGGTTTATAAACGGGATTTTCCGTATCTTCCTTTCGTCGTACGTTATGTAAAAGATCGTTTTTATATCGTTAAGGTTTAAATTTATTCCCGTGGACCTTTTAATAGTCCAAATTAATCGTTTAATGCTAAAGTGGCAGAGGCGGCGGTGCTATAAGATAATTTTCTTTATAACTTCGTCCGTTATAAAAACCTTGCCATTTTTAAAGGCTCTTATAAGGGCGCTTTTTAGGTTGTTAGCCAGGTTACCGCCGTCTTCCTTACCGAATAACCTTTCCAACCCGTATCCCTATTAATAATTCTCGTTATTCGTCGACTCCGGGGCTTTAATAATAGGTTCCGGCTTCCCATAAAGCCATAAGAAAAAACCTTTCCGAAGTACGTTAATCGTCGTCAACTACGTTCTATTAGGGTTTACTAAAGTATTTCGATTTAGGTAACCACCTTTTTTGTAAAAGATCTTTCCGGAAAACACTTTTAAGGAGAAATTGTCGATATGTAACGTATATTTTATCATGGTCTTATTATTTTCTTTACGAAAGGCCCTTAAGGATTACTTTACTGTTTTAACGGTAATAGCGATAATAGGTTTTCCGCCTGTTATAATATGGATTCCTTTATTTTTGATATTTAGGATTAAATTCTTTTCGAAGTCCTTAATATTGTTCGTAATATTAACGTTTATTCCTAAGTTTTAAAACAGTTTATCTTTATTATCTTTTATAGATAAATAAATATATAACAATATAGCGCTACCTACAACAGTTGCTTTAAGGCTCTTAATCGCTATAGCTGTCGTTTCGGGGTAGTTAGCCGCCTATAGCTCAATACAGTTAACTATTATGGTTTTAGGGCTTTTAAGCGCTATAGCCGTCACTCCAGGGCAGTCAGCTACTGTAGCTACAGGCCTATCATCCTTTGTAGCAATTATTTCAAAGCAGTCAGCTGCCTGTTGTTCAGGGCAATTGGCCACTATAACGGTTACTTCCGGGCTGTTAACCCCCTAAAGCGTTTCATTATACCACTACATCAATTCCTAAAGCTGTTATTCGTTAATATAGGCGCTAAACATTTCTCTACTGGAACGATACAAGTTTTCCAAACCTTCAGGGATAAACTGCTCCTTACCCGGTTTACCGCCGCGGGTATTACGAAAGCTGTTGCTTTGGTTATTGTTATTACCCTAGCTTCGGCCTCCATTTCGGCCTCGCTTTCCTTTCTTGCCTTTACCGTTCTGTTTTTCCTTCTGGGGCTTACGGCAATCCTTCGTTAAATGTCCGTACTTGCCACAGTTAAAGCAAAGTGGTTTTTCGTTCTTATTCCATGCGAGCTTATTATCCCGGAAATCGTTATTGCCTCCCTTGCCCTTCTAGGCATTATAATACCGTCCGTTGTTCTTCTTCTTGTTAATACAGTTATGGAATTCGCTGTTGAAATCGTCGATCAGTTGCTAAAAGAAGTAATCTGTTTGCCGTAGCACTAACTGCATTATTTTGTACCAGCTGCCAGCCTTATCCTTTACAGCAGTAAAAAACATAATAATATATTCCTCGGTCCTAAGCTTTATATTACAGCCCTTTACTTCCCGTAAAAGCTTCTGAAATTTGGTAATAAACTAAACTGGGTTTCTTTTATTATATGTAATTTTACTTAATTCTTTCCAAAAGGACCTTTACCGGGCCTTGCCCGTTATTATATAAGTTTTCCGGAACGTTTTTAATATTTTCTTTCTTTTTTTAATTCTTATAATTAATTTTAAACCCGCTTTTTTGTAGGTTTTGGTAATAACTTTTGCAAAACGTAACTGATCCAGTTACTTCAGCTTTATTCCGTCCTTATAACCAATCTTTTCTAGTATAAGATTAAAGGCGTTGCTTTAAAGTTCCCAATTAACCCAACCTAATAAATGATTTTCTTTATCTAAAAAAAAGTCGAAACGCTTTTAACGAAGTTTCGAATCGTTATTAAACTTTTTAAAGTTTTTCTTATTCTTCAAGCGTACACTTAACTCGCTAGAACTGTTTAAGCTGTTAAAACCGGAAAAGCTATTACTAGAAAAGCTATAACGGTTTTTCTTTTTCTTTAAGGAACCCCTAAAAAAGTCCGAAAAAAAGGATAAGGAACTATTTAAATCATTAAAGTTATTACGTACCACTTCTTTTCCCTTAAATAACTTGAATAACTTTACCTTTTTTTCCTCGCTTTTCTCTCTCTTGAAATCCAGCTTTTTTTCCATATCGCTTTCCAGTGCAATAGGTACTTCCTTAAAGCTATTCGCCTTAACTTTAAGCGAAACGCTTTGCGATACTTTTAATTGTACACTTGTATTACGTAAACTTTTTAAGCTCCGCGTCTTGGGTTAAAACGTATTTAACAATTATATTATTATGTTATTTATTTGCCTTATCGTATCGTTATATCTTTCGCTTTTAAATTTCAACTTCCTAATATTATCCTCGATCTATTAATATCTTTTTTCCCGCGCCTTAACGTCGCGTTTAATGCCATTTATATTGGTACCCAAGGACGTATAAAACTTATTCAGGTCGGCTTCGGGTTGTTATCTTTAAATAAAAGTTCTTAACGGCTGCTAAAGCAGTAAAGCGTCTTTTATTAAGGATGCTTCGTATTCCTGTTTTCCCTCGCCGAAAAACTCTTCGTCTTAAGGAACCTCCTAATCGGAAAAAGGTCCAGGTAGGGAAAAAGAGAAAAAGTTTTCGTTCGCGTACTAATTCGCTATCGTCAACTGCTACTCGACTTTTTCCTAAATCGTTAACTAAGCGGCTTTCTTTTAAATCTCGTACTTTTTTTATTAACTTAACTTTTTAAACTGCAATTAATTACTTTATATAACGTACTAGGTTCAACAATTAAAAGATGCTACCATGTTAGCAGTTACAATAATCGAATGCAGAAATCTAACGTAGTTCTCTGTATGTTCTTTAACTTTGTTCTAAAAATGGACAAATTTAATCCGCGGGCAATCGCCCTTACATACACGATTGGTTGACAAAGGATCGTCCGTAGACAAAGGCTGTCCCAGGCAGCATTCTGCTGCCTGCTCCCAAACAAAGCCTACCAGCCGGCAACACCTAAAAGCACCAATTGCCGACATTAATAAAATAACTGGGTTAAACTTTTTCTATTAGTTTAAGTAATTTATAATATTTTTATTAACGAAGATATAAATATTTTTTCCTACATAGCGGTATATAGTTATTAAATAAAAACTTAACGGCCAAAATAATGAATTGGGACAAGGCTTATCGAAGTTGCTATACGCAAAACATCTTGATCAGTACTTGGAAAGAATAATGGGACTTCTCAACTATCTCTGGAGCTCTTGATGCTATAAGAAACTGCATATAAAAGTTGTCAAGTTAGCAGCAATTTATAAACCATTACTGACCTACTGCCATAGCCGAGTAGATTGCCGAGATGCCCAACGGTAAAGCAGATAAAAGTAGGCAAAAACTGTGGCTGCAATAGTACCTGCAGTGGCTGGCAATAGCTGCTGCAGTAACTGCTGCAGCAATAGCTGTACCTATTCCTATACCTTAGTCTACTTTAATCCTCCCTTTTTGCAACGGAAGGTTCCTAACGACGCTACAAAACATAAAAATAATCTTAGGTTTAAAAGGATAGAAAAAAAATCGGGATGCCCTGTATTATCTTTTACTATGTAAATCCTTATACAAATCTATAAAATCGGTTCCTAAAAGGACCTCCCTAGACCGGACCTTTCTGGATTTTACTTAGAAACTTTGCCTTTTTTATTTCGGGCGTTTTTAAAACCTTTTAAAACTTCTTAAAATTTCGTTTATTATAAGCCGGTAATATATAAAACATTTTGGTATTTTTAACTTTTAAATTTATATAAAATTAATTAATTAATACTTATTCTTTTTAACGTACGTTTTTTTCCGACCGTTACTTAATTTTTCTATCTTATTATATCTAAATTATGTCCAAATTTAATTAAAATTATATGCAACCGGAAAATATATACGTTACCGTTTACCAAACTGCCGTAACGGGTACCAATTTCAGGATTCCCAAATTTTATTTAAAATTATATGTAATCCTCGGATCAAAACTATTTTCTGTTTTGTTATATATCGCTCGGTTTATATTTTCAAAAATGGTAGGTCGATGATCGGGTTTAGAAATCGATGATTTGGAAGCAAGGTTCTCGACGACTTTCCGTAGCTAACGTAACTGTCGGTGGCTACGGGCTAGCTGCCACTAGGAATGGAAGGAATAAACGTATCGGTTAAGGAATTGTATATAAAACTGTTTGAAACGACCTGATCGACGATAAGATAACCAGTCCCGTCGACATAGCTATAAGTCTCGGCAAAGAATATATGCGAAATTGTCTAATTCGACCCAATCAATAGGAAAGTAACTGATCCCGGCGATGTAGCTAATAAAAACTAGCTGCAACTGCTGACGAATTTCTGATGGCGGCGTTGACGGCGATGACTTGCTAGCTAGGCTGTCGCTAGCCATGGCCAACAGCGGACCAAAGAGACGTATCCGTACAGAAATCGTATACAGAAATGTCGGAACTATCTTGATTAGAACGGAATCAACCCATTCTAAACGACGTTACTAATAAAAGATTAACTAAAATGGGTTGTTATTAACGGCGAGACAATAATTAGCTAAAAAACAGATAGCTGTAACTAACGTAACTGGCTAATTATAACGGCGGGATAACTGTAAACGTTTTCTAATAGAAAAATATATAAAAAGCTATTAAAATCGTCTTAATAAAAATACTTAAAAAAATAAAATTAATTATTTAAACTTTAGACCTTATTTCCGAAATAAAAAACAAAATAAAAGAAAATAATAAGAAATCCTTAAAAATAATCGATTAAAAAAAATTTGTATATAAATTAACTAAAAAAAGTTTGCTTAAAAGATTAAAGTCCGACAGTAATTAACAAAAGTTAATATCTTTTCCTTAATAGCCAAATAAATTAAGGTAAGGCTTATCGAAGTTGCTATACGCAAAATATCTTAATTAATGCTTGGAAAAAATAATCGGATTTTTTTTTTTAAAAAAGCTTTTGATATTATAAGAAATTACATATAAAAGTTATTATATTAATAGCAATTTATAAACCATTACTAACCTACTCCCATAACCGAATAAATTGCCGAAATACCCAGCGGTAAAGCAGATAAAAATAGGCAAAAACTGTGGCTGCAATAGTACCTATAGTAACTGGCAATAACTGCTGCAATAGTACCTATAGTAACTGGCAATAACTGCTGCAATAGCTGCTACAGCAATAGCTGTACCTATTCCTATACCCTACTCCACTTTAATCCTCCCTTTTTACAGCGGAAAACTTCTAACGACGCTACAAAACATAAAAACAATTCCAGGCTTAAAGGAATAAAAAAAAATCGGAATGCCTTATATTATCTTCTACTATACAAATCCCTATACAAATCCATAAAATCGGTCTTTAAAGGGATTTCCTTAAACCTTATTTAAAAACTTTACTTCCTTTATTTCGGGCGTCCTTAAAATCCTTTAAAGTTTCTTAAAGCTTTGCTTACTATAAGCCGGTAACATATAAAACATTTTAATATTTTTAACCTTCGAATTTATACAAAATTAATTAATTAATACTTATCCTTTTTAATTTACGTTCTGTTCCGACCGTTACTTAATTTTTGTATCTTATTATATTTAAATTATATTTAAATCTAATCAAAATTATATGTAATCGGAAGATATATACGTTACTATTTACGAAACTGCCGTAACGGGTACCAATTTTAAAACTTCCAAATCTTATCCAAAATTATATGCAATCTTCGGATCAAAACTATCTTCTATTCTGCTATATATCGCTCGGTCTATATTTTCAAAAGTAATAAGTCGATAATCGGGTCTAAAAATCGATGATTTAAAAGTAAGGTTCTCGACGACTCTCCGTAGCTGGCGTAACTGTCGGTGGCTACGGGCTAGCTGCCACTTCGAATAGAAGGAATAAACGTATCGGCTAAAGAATTGTATATAAAACTGTCTGAAACGACCTGATCGACGACAAGATAACCAGTTCCGTCGACATAACTGTAGGTCTCGGCAAAGAATATGTGCGAAATAGTCTGATTCGACCCAATTAACAGGAAAATGATTGATCCCGGCAATGCAGCTAATAAAAGCTAGCTGCAACTGCTGACGAATTTCTAATAGCGGCGTTGACGGCGATAACTTGCTAGCTAGGCTGTCGCTAGCCATGGCCAACAGCGGACCAAAAAGACGTATCCGTATAGAAATCGTATGCAAAAATGTCGGAACTGTCCTGATTAGGACGGAATCAACCCATTCTGGACAACGTTACTGATAAAAAACTAACTGAAATAGGTTGTTATTAACGGCGAGGCAATAACTGGCTAAAAAACAAATGGCTGTAATTAACGTAACTAGTTAATTATAGCGGCAGAATAACTACAAACGTTTTCTAACAGAAAAATATATAAAAAGCTGTTAAAATCGTTCCGATTAAAATGCTTAAAAAGATAAAAATAACTATTTAAACCTTAAGACCTATTCCCGAAACAAAAAGCGAAATAAAAGAAGATAGTAAAAAATCCTTAAAAGCAACCGATTACAAGAATTCTGTATACAAATTAATTAAGAAAAGCTTCCCTAAAAGATCGAGGTCCGTCGGTAGCTAACAAAAGCCAATATCCTTTCCTTAGTAGCTAAATAAATTGGGACAGAGCTTATTCAAGTTGCTATACGCAAAATATCTTAATTAATGCTTAGGAAAAATAATGGGATTTTTTAATTATCTTTGGAACTCTTGATGCTATAAGAAACTGCATACAAAAGTTGTTAAGTCAGCAGCAATTTATAAACTATTGCTAACCTACTGCCATAGCCGAATAGATTGCCGAGATGCCCAGCGGTAAAGCAGATAGAAATAGGCAGAAACTGTGGCTACAATAGTACCTGCAGTGGCTGGCAATAGCTGCTGCAGTGGCTGCTCCAGCAATAGCTGTACCCATTCCTGTACCCCACTCCACTTCAATAATTACTAAACGAAGTTTTAAAATTAACCGCGAAAGTTCCGGAAGTAAAAACGGTAATAATTAAAATCCAGATAATACAGGTCTGTTTATAAAATAAATTACGATTTTTTTAATAAAAGATAACCTAATATTATAATAAAAAAAGAATTAAAGGATTAATTTTATCTAAAAAAAAGATTTATTACGCCAAAAATAAAACGTAATTTTAAATATTTCTTAAATTAAAATAAAAGGACGCAGTAATAGGTTTAATTTTAAAAAGCTTAGTCCGTTTAAGATCGATAAAGTTATTTCCAAGATTAATTACCGACTGTTATTATTTAAAACAATAAAAATACAGCTTATTTTCCATATTTCTTTACTTAAACCAATACCCAAAAATATTCCGTTAAAAACTAATTTGAAAATCGAAAAAAAACGACGATGTATACGAAATTAAACGAATATTGGATTTCAAGGTAATTAAAAATAAGGTTTAATACCTAATTAAATAAAAGGATTACTTATACGAAAAAAATATTTCAAAATCTTTTAAGCATTTAATGAACGCGAAAAACTTAATTAAAACGTTTTACCGCCAAAATCTTAACCGACCGTCTTTAACGTAACCAAAGTCGTAAGTAACAACGGCTCAATACCTAAATTTAACCCCCTAACGTTTTAATCGAAAAAAATAAACGTTTTTATTATTGCGTTAATCTTAAAAGCAAACTATACTTGCGTAATAATAACCCGTCGCCGTTCATTTTCTACTTGTTCTTTTTCTTCCAGTTAATTTAATTCGAAACTTTCGTTCAATATTTTTATCGCCCGACGTTTTAAAAAGTTTTATTAAAGCCTTAACCGCTTTAATTAACCAACGGATACTTATATTTCTTCTTTTTAGCGTTAACGTAAGTTATCTATTTCTTTTTCAGTCCGTTTTTAAAAGATTAGTAATTAATTTTTTACCTTCCATTGCTTTTTTTAAAAACGTTTTTGCTTCTAAATTATTCGATTTAAAAAATTTATTATCGTTACGTTACAGTTTCGACGTTAACGGCGTTAACAATTGTTACAAAAGGAAACGCCCGTGGCAAACTGACAATTTATTTTTTCGAAACGAATATATGAAAAACAAAAATAATGCTTATTACCAAATTCTTTAAGCCAGGTAACCCGACTTTTACGGGAAAGTTTTTAATTTAAACGAAAATGCCTTTTTAGCTTAACAGTCCGATTCGATATTATGAAGCAAAAGTTATATCATGTACAAAAAAATCAAAAAATATATATATATTTATTTGTTTTATCTTTGGAACAAAAATCTTAAAAGGAAGAAAATAATATTACGTCCAACTAATGTGGAAAAAGGATATACTAAAAGGATTATCGAAATGGCTCCAAAAGTCTTAAACGTAACGGATAAATCTCGGTTAAAAACTTTATATGCTTAATTATGCTTGGATTTGATAGATATGGGATATATCCATTTATAACCACCGTAAAAGGATGTACTTGGATTCGTTAGATGTGGAACATATCCAAACATATTTACTATAACTACAGAATCGGAAGGATATATATAAACTAATAATTTCCTATATAAATAGCATTCAGATAAATTTGGTCCTTAGCTATCAATCTAAGTTTTTAATCAAAGGCATCGTTCTTCGATTAAGGGAAAAGTCCGCAAATCTCTTTAACGAACAAACTACTGAATTATTCTTCGCCCTATTATTACCTACAAATCAAGAACCCCTTTCGGATACTGCTTATACCTCTAGGTAGTCGTATAACAGGTTCGTTACATTCGCATCGCAATCGCTTTCTCCTTAATCACACCCCTTAAACGTTCTGCACCCCCGTTTTAGGCTTAGGTTTACCATGCTAAAGGCTTAAGTCTAATACTAAAAGAAAGCGATTAAAATATATCTCGAAGTTGATAATTTTTTAAGATTTCGTTATCGCATTCGAACACCTATAAAAAAACCTTATCCTGGTTTTTAAAAACTCCTAGAAAGTACCGAAATGCTATAATCAATATATCTTATTCTCGATTTTTAAAGTATATATCCCAAATAAAGCCTAAGTACCTGTCGGTGGCGAACATAACGTATCTATATCTTTCAGGGTTTTCTTCGAAATCTATAAAATCGATGGCGATTCTTTGTCTTAATCGGGAAGCTCCCTCCTTCGGCTCGCGGTATATTAACCTCTTAGCCTTCGCCTTGCCATATATTTAGCATTCGACTATTATAAAACCCTTCAGGCGGACTCCTTTTGTATAAGACTGCAACTAAGCGATTACTTCGGGCCCTGGATATCCTAGTCTTAAATACCAAATCGTACCGTTACCGATTCGTAATGGTTTCGCTATATATAAGTTAACGTTTTATTTGTAAGCTACCAGGGCTGCATAAGTAACTATTACGTTAATATCTTCAATAACGAACTAATCAAACTTGTTTATTAACGTAACAACTACCTGATCGTACTTATTTCGGATAAAGTTGTTAGTTCTTTTATTATCCCACCAGTACCCCTTTTTCCGAAGCTGCTGGAAAAATACCAGGTTGCATACGAAACTTTCGCAATAAGCTACGTCATACAAACGTAACGCTCTTGTACAATTAAAACTTCGAAATACTACATTAACCTTTCCGTACTCCTTAATCGGTACAAAGCTGTTACCTGCATATATCCCGTTATCTTATACGGTTGGTTTAAAATTTAAAAACCTGCTAATAAGGTTAAAAATATAATCGTAAACCTTAAATCCAGAATTGATAAATTTCTTAAAAGGTAAAACGCAGCGTTTGTCGTACTGCGTTAATTAAGGATTAAAAAGTACGCCAGGATTCGCCTTACTTCCTATAGGAATTAATCGATCTTTTAAGTAATTATCTTTTTTATAAACTTTAATAAATGTTCAATCTTTTTCTTCAAAAACTAATCGGAAATAATCCGACATCGAACGTATGCAATTATCCTGTCGTTAAAGCGGAACCTTTTTAAAGCTTTGCTAAGAAACGTATAAAAGCATTAAGATAAGATATAATAAGCGCTTAAGCAAACCTTGCAACAAATGCCCTACGCATCCGATTCCTATCGCTTTCGTTTACTTCCGCTTCGGTCCGTTTAAAAACCTCCACGGCCGCCACGTCTCGACCTACGCCCTTAAGTCCTTTCTCGCGAGAAAGGGTCAATATCCTTAGTATCTCCCTAATCAGGATCGCCCTAATCCGAAAATCCTACTAAAATCCCTTGGAAAATCGGAAACGCTGCCTTAATATTTCGTAATGTAAATAAGAAATAAGTTAACGCCCAATGGTCCAAAAGGTTAGCAGCCATTTCTTAGTAACTAATCGTACCGTTATCAATTTCGGCTTTCTTTACCATCTGGAAAGTAATTATCCAGTTTTCCATAATTGGAACCAAAGTTATATACAAGTCGTTAACCTATATAGTCGCTATCTTTGTTTCTAGGACGCCATAACGTTATCCCTAGGCCATTATTTTCTACTACTTTACGATCCATTTATCTAGTTTCTTCGCTAATTTTAAGGTTTACTTTAGCGTTTTACGGTATTTTCGTTAAATATTATTCATAAATCTGCTGTTATATATCTTACCAGATTCGGCCAAAATAGCATACCATTCCCTTAAGTTTTTTCCTAGGAGAAAACTCGTTTCTTTAATCGCTGGAAATACTAACTTCAAAATCTATTTCGTAAGGTCGTTAATCTTCTTGCAAAAGTTCTGGTACTTCCGATCTTCCTAAGTATATATCGCGAAATTTTGGGTATAAGCTTATCTATCTTCTGTCGTTATCTTAAGCAAACTTATTAAGTAACCCGTATAATCGATTTTTTTGGCTTATATAATTCCTTCGGAAAAAGAACTAGCTACTCGCGTCGTTACCTAACGAAATCGTCTCTTCGGATAAGAGGTTATATCGGGTTTCGTAGGTTCGACAGGTCATAAATTATCCTAATCAGGATTAATATAACGCCAAATACCAAGCGCGTACGCTTTTAATTGGAATTCGCCTTTAAAGCAATCCCAATTCTTAAGTCCCTTATAGATAACGGAGGACGTCGACGATACGGTCGCCATTATGAAAAATGGGGTATATAGGTAATTGCTATTAATGTACGGCCTATATCGTCTCAGCAGCAACTGATCAATTAATAATAATATGATTTAAGCAAATAAGACTCTTAATTATCAGATATAGGGGACATCAGTTGTGTTGTATTGGATAACTAGCCGCAAACGCTCTAAAACGCGCACTCCTCTTTTTACGGAGTCTAGTTACGGAACCTATATGTTCCGATTAGAGGGAGCTTTTCCGTAAATGGGGTGCTAGCGCACCCCCCGCTAGCCGACATAATGCGCGTACTCGTGACGAAGTTGTAGATACGTCGAACGAAGAAGAATTTGATTGCTTTTAATTAACGCGATGTGTTGTTGTTACGTTATTTGAATTTGTTGTTGCAAGGTGCCAAAAAGTATTGCGCTCGCTTGTGTGTTGCGTTCGCTTGTATAGTACGTTATATTATAAGCTTATATTGTATTTATATAGTTATTGAGCATTTGTTGGAAAATAAAATATTCGGCCATTTTACGTACATCGTCTTACGTAGAAAATGTATAGTAAAACATGTATCTTTAAAGTAATATACTTTTAATCGCAAATTAAAAGATATAAATAACAAGCAAAAAGTATATAATATGAATATATTAAATATTACGTAAAACCTTATATATAGATATTAAACTGAAGTTAATTAACTAGTTTAATAATTGATTATATATTTTCGAAAACGAAGTATTTTGCCGTAAAATCGCAGATTTGCGTTTTCTTTTGCATCCTGAGCGTATATGTTCCGATCAGAGGGAATCTTTCTGTACATGGAGTGCTAGCGCACCCTCTGCTAGCTCACAGATGTCCCCTATATCCGGCACTTTCTGTATCTTGTCAGACACAAGCGTGTATTCAGTATTGGGGTCAAGAAGTTGTAGTTGTTGTATTGATCATCGAGTCCTTGGACCGTGTCGGTCGGGGCTTATACTTGTGGATGTGGCTAGTGTAGTCCCCACCCTAAGCCACAGGCAATCTCCGTGGCGTTCTATCTTAGAACCCCTGATATCAACAGTTATCTGACATATCTGGGGTACGTTTTGCACCCCTGCCAGCTGACTGCCACAACCTCAAAAATGGAGCCTTGATCTCGATCAGGTAACCCAGGCCTCGCTAGCTATTTACGGGGGATACGGCAATTTATTGGCTAAATTTTAAGGTTGTGGGGGTGTCCTTTAAATAAACCTTGAAAATATTGAAGAACTAGCCAGGGGGGGCTGAACTAGCTGAGGTAAGCGGTGTGCCGTTTTTAGTGGCCTGAGCCTACCGTTCTAGTAATGTCCGAAAGGTCCGTAACGCGCTGTTACATGCAGACTAATTGCGGGACCCGCCAGGATACCCGGCTGGCTGGTCCTTCCCCACAAAAGTCTAAACTCGTCTCTGCCAATCCAATCAACAATATGGGAATAAACTACCGATATGTGTGTCCTTGGGAAACCAAGCTCAGCGAAGTCGCTTTGAGCACGATCATGGTGGGGTGGCATAGGTGTCCTGGGTTCCTGCATTCGCGTTGCTGAACTTGAAGGCTCCTCATAAGCGCAACAGGTAGCTGCCACATAGGCTCAAATACCACCTTGCTTTCTGATAGCAAAGTTTGTCTGTAGACAAAGACACCTTATCAATAAGTGAGTGATAGGTACGCCACTGACTTTTTAAAAATTTCCATCCAGCAAAACTAGGCGAAGAAGACGGTTGGATTTAACAAATGTTGGGAATGTGATACCACGACTCACAAAGGAAGTAAACTCCAGCAATCAGAAGTGAAGAGTGAAGGGAATATTAACTTCTTCTGTCACATCCTTCTACAGATAGGAGGCGGGTCGAGTGACTGATATAGATATACACGATGATCTCTTCAACTAATTATGACTTGTCGCTGTGACCGTCCTCGCCATCGTTCACTACAATCGTGGTCTCAACCGTCTTTGTAATACCATGCTGGCCCGGATGTTGGGTCAAATATATCTCCGAGCCAGTGCTGCCTTCACGAGCAGGCGCATCTCTCCCTAACTTGCTTAAAAACGTGTTACCCGACTTCGATTCTGGGGCACTGCCACTGATGACAACGCGGGAAGTGCCATGATGGGTTGGTTTGGATCTGCGACCGCTACTCCCGTACCAATCGTCTCCTCGCGCAGCTGCACCGCTGCGCACAACCTTAGAGATTAAAACCGCCATTAGAAGTTCGATGTACAGCTTGACGATGTATGCGAGAGGAGCAAATTGGACGTATCTTCACGAAGTTAGTTGATTACCCGTGGGGACACCAAGGCTAGAACGGCTGCCGCAGCGGGAAGCTCACAAGTATGGGTCTGGCAAGCTCAAGAAGCCGAGGAGCAGAATATCCATAGACGTAGAGACAACCACAATTCCCGCATTGAAGTTGAAGAGCCTCCAATACTTGCTCAGCCCGTCCGAAATCAGGCGGAAACGAACCAGATATAAGAAGTATAAGTTAAGTCCTAAGTCAATGACGAGGAAAAAAGACTTCTCGGCTTTTTCGAACATGTGGTTGACCATGATCTGGTAAGGTGTAGCTGATGGCATCTGCGCGGTAGTCCAGATGTAGCCAACAGCGATATTAATGCAACCGATAGCAATCACAAGACTCCATTTGAGCTTCTTGGCTGTGCGCTTGTTGGTCATGATCAAGGAGATGCGGTTGGCAATGATTTGCGGCAGGAGTTGTGTCTGGATTGCCCACAGCGCCACTGCAAATTTATTAGTCTCGGAGCATCTTACAGTAATCCTATTTTGGTCGTAATTACCAGTAGCCAAGTAAAATGCAAGACTGGAGATCGTTGTTAGCATTGACATTGCGTGCGATGGCCGAGCGACTAGGATTCACCTTCCCGGAATAATTTCATTCAGGTATAGAAATGTTACGAGGGCAAACACAAAATTTACCCATGCCTCTACCCATATCATATATAAGTAGGCGTTGGCAAGGCTTCGTGTGCGGCTCCATATACCCCGAGTCTGCTGCAAAGCCTTCGCAAAAGTAAACACAAAGACGCCCAGAAAGAGCCCGAAGTATATAGAAGCGAGATCCATGCTGAATTCATGAAGAGAGTAGAGCAACCAGGTAACGAGGTGGACATGAAATCGCAAACCGAGACCCAAGGGCTGGAAAGAGGCCGTGGAAGGGACGAATTCCCAGTAGGAAAGGTCGTGGGAAGTTAAGTATTTAGAAGCTTATGGAAAGATGAAGTTCTGCCCCTGCCGAGGGCAGCCTCTCCGTCGTCATAGGCATCCCGAAATTAAGATCAACGCTCCTCGAGAAGGCGCCGTCCATTCTTGCGACCATGTATGCAGGACCGGTTCAAATCCAAGTTACTTCGTGGGCATCCAAAGGGCGATTCGGCGGGCGGAAACTCGATTCACCAAGCTGACGAGGAGCTTTCACTGAACTACCCCGATTACATATCCTTGATAAGTGGATCTTGTCGTCAAATCCGTCGTGGGTTGCAGGGATAAACTTACCGATATCATGTCGCAATACGTCAAAAACGGGCGCCGCTAACCACGTGCTCATCTTCACGAGTCAGTTAGCGCCTCCATAGTCTTCAGTAGTAAAACACTATCCTGCACTATTGCTATGACAGGCAGTGCAGATCACCTCGGGCCTTTAAGTAGCTCTTGCAACGATCTCTTGGGATTAGCTTAATAACCGATCGCTAATACCTAGTTTTGGAATTAACCAGCTTATCTGGCAAAGACATGCGAAAATTAGTACTTTAAACTAACCTATTAAGGTCTCATGCATTTGAAGAGGGTAAAACCATCTATAATATTATCTTATAAGACCGGGTCTCATTATTTTACCTGAGCTAGCTCGGCCTAGCTAACTCGTCAAAAGTTCCGTATGCACTCTTCTTATTTAACCAATGAAACTGCACATCCCCGTAACGAGCCAGCGAGGGGCTAAACGGTAGTTATGTCAGATATCTGATAGATGGCCACGAGGCGTCAGTACTAGCTACTGAGTAAGAGGTCGAATAAAACCATCCTTGTCAGGTATTCTTTAGGGCCACACCAAGGCTAATCTCCATACTAATTGGCTTGTAGCTTCCCATTAACTTTAAGGATACACGATGCCGCCGCTATTACCAGGGTTGTAATTTTAGTTAGTTGTTTAGTCACCTACCTGACTAAGACTAACTAAGGACTAACTAAGAAAAGACTAAAGACTAAAGAAAAAAATTAAAAGGCTAAAGAAATTCAGAAAAAGCCCTCGGAAGATCGGAAAATTTCTTCCGGACTAACTTGGGTGGTTCGTGTTAGGGGTTACAATGGTCCGGGCACACCTGCCTGCTTCTCGTACATATATACCTACATGTCCTTACGTAGTTTTCGATAGTATATAGGATCCAGATTTTTATACCTTTATACAGTTATACGTATCTTATATAAGGCTATTCGTAATACGTAAATAATTTTAAGTTAACAGTTATGATATCTTATTATTATTTTGTTATTTTTATTATTACCCAAGTAATTTTTAACAAATGGTGCTTATTACCCGAATTAAAAATTAATTTCCTTTATTATCTTATTATTTTTACTTATTTAAAGGGAAGTATATGAAAAGAAGTACGAAATAAAGGTAATTCCTAACGTTAAATTTGATAAGCATACCTATACCGGCAAAAGAGAAGTTCGAAAGTATACGAAAAGTGTACGTTTTTATCGTTAAATATCTTAATAACCGGTACTTTTTACGAAAGCACTAAAAGATTATCGAGTTTTTTAAAAAAGAAATTTATTTTAACGTCGCCCTTAATAACCTTTACGGTATAATAATTATTAACGTATTATATTCGACAACTTTTTTAATTTATTAAAAGAAAACCGATAAGTTATTCGATTAACAGTTTAAAACTGCTTATACATATTTTAAATCTTTTTGCGGAAAAAACGCCGAGTTCGATAATTTCCTTTTTTTTAAAAAAAAAATATTTAAGCAGTTAAACTTTCCAGAAAATCCGATAAAATTAGCATTTATATCACTAACAGAAAAATAGGGGCAGCCAAACTTTCCCGAAATTTTAACAGAATTAATATTTATACCGACAAATAAGCCAAAGTTTTAGGAATTCCAAACCTTAGAAGATATTCCGGTTAAGGCAACCTTTAAGTAAGAAGGTATATCAGCCCGTCCGTTAAAAAATCCCGGGTTATCGGCTTAAGGCGTAAACCAGGACGGCCTTTTAGATTTATCCGAACCTTCGAATAGGGACAACGGTATAATACGAATCTTAGCTTTTTTATTTAAAGAAATAAAGAAGTTTCGCGTTAGTTAAAACGTAACGCCCGTTACGCGCGATTAAACCTTAACTAGAGGAATTACAAAGTTATACTAATTCCGCATAATAAACGTTAAATTGATTTGGTTAAACGCCGAAAAAGTTAAGCATAACGGCTTAATTATTTTTTATAACTAAAAGCAGGTGTATTATTGCGATATATACCTATGGGCCGAAAAAAAGAAATTAAGCCGATATAAATAACCGAAAGTCCGCCATTTTTAAAGAAACTTGGTCCTTATTTCGTGGCGACGCATTGGCCTGGTAAAAGTAATAATTTTCCGAACTTAATAAAAACCGCTTTCGGTTAGGGCTAACAACATTTTTAGACGCGGTATTAAAGCAGTTCGGAATTAAACCAAAAAAAGCCCAGAAATAATTAATCAAAAACCGGTACACCCTTAAAAATAATAAGTAAAAGAAGTCGGTTAAAACTTACGTTATGGAGTTATTTAGGTACGCCAAATTATGGGGTAATTTAACCGACTTTTAACTATTTACCTGCTTATATTAAAAATTGTACCCGGTTTTCCAGATATTATACTTTCGACCAGAAAGAATGGACAGCATTACGGTATATCTGGACAAGGTCGACGACAAAACCAAGGCCAAGGAAATAAAATTAAACAATTCGCCGAAACCAACTTTTGCTTATGAAGCGATTTATATAATAATATAAATAGTTTAAATAATACGGCTTATTAAACGAATAATAACCGTAACAGCCGCCGGTTCCAACGTTAAGAATCGCTATAACGTAATCGAAGGATATCCGGATTTCGTTTTTTTAATTCGAATTCCTATAGTTATTCGGAAATTATCGAGGATAAGGATAACGACGCGAAGAATTGCGTTTTTGTTAATATTCCGAACGCGAAAAACATTCGAATTATCCGGATCGCGGAAGTTACTAGCGCCGTTTTGGACGGTACCGAAAGTACGGTTAAAAGATCCGACGTTAAAATAGAACTTATGTATTTGTTAACGAGAAAATTGTATAGGAATACGAAAAAAACCCCGAGGATTATTAATTTACTTTATACGTTAACGATTATTATTGTTTTAACGAAAGTAAAGCCGAATTAAAGCTTGATTATAAAAAAATTTGGGTATATATCGAAAATAACGTTATCGATAATACGTATTTCGTATATTTAAGGAACCCGACAAAACGTTAGTTATTAAAGATACTGATAAGGAACTAAATTACTTATATTAACGATATAATACGCAGTACGATACGGTTAACCTTTTTACCGGTTACGCATAAAAGGGATATATACCTAAAGGATAGGCAGTATTAAAAATTATACAAACGGCAAATTTTTCGAAGCCCGTTTTAAAAATTGCTAACGTTAACGGGATAATATATTTCGTTTTGGATAACGAGCAGATAGTTAAAGTTAATTCGAACTCGGCATTAAAAAATTATATGTAGCGAAAAACGTCGTACTTAAAGGTAGGCGTTAAGGTTAATATTAATGCGTAACCTGTAGACGTTTGTATGGATACGGGAAGCTCGTCGATTTTCGTCGACCGAAAATAGATAATTTCGTGGGTTAAAAATTCGAAGTTTTATAAGTATAACTTTATTTACGTTAAAGGCGTTAATTTGCGAACCTTTATTAATATTTAAATGGAATTCGACTTTTATATAAAAGGTTAAGTTAGGGATATATAAATTAACGGCTATTTTGCAATTAGGGCAAACGTAATCGATGGCTTTGGGTTAAAAATATTGTTAAGTACCGAATTTTTAGTTTAGTATGGAGTTAAAATCGACTTTGTTAAAGGAAGTTATATTTTTTGATTAGTTTTTAATATGGAGGTGAAAGGGGAGATCGTTAAGACGGTAACCTTAAAGTTAATATGGCGAAAGGTTATAACTGTTTATATAGTGGTTATTCTTGCGATAATTATTACGTTTATCGACGTAAATTACGTCGACTTGTCCAAGTTAGCGGATAAGAAAAATCGGATAGCTTAACCGGTAAATATGATAGCGGATTATCCGGATGCGTTGGATTTTACTTTCGATAGGTTTAATTTAAAAAAGTTATCCTTTATAATATTAAGGTTTGGCTTTTAATGATTAAAAAAAACGAAAGGATTAGTATTATACATAATTATGTAGATAACGAGGAAGTTTAGTTAGCTAATTAATACGATATTAAGTAGTATTAGCAAGCCGTTTTAACCCGAAAGGAATGGGTTAATATGGTCGAAAAAGCTTATGTTTCCGTTATAGAAAGTACAAAAAACGTAAAAACGGACGAATGCCTAAGCGCCGATTTCTACATTCCGTTATACGGCATAACGAAGTTAACGGACGTCTCGTTTATTAAATCCAAAGACGGTACGGTTATCGTTAATAACGACCCGGTGATTAGCGATAAGATACGTCGCTTGATCGACAGCTATAATGTTTTTCGGGATAAGGGCATAGTATTAATGTTTAAAGAATATAAGATACGTATCGACCTTGTCGACGGATGGCAGGAATAATTTAAACCGGTTAAGATATACCCGATAAGCGTTAGGAATTATTAAGTCCTCGATAAGAAATACGACGACCTATATAAAAAGAGGAAGATATTTTTTTTAAAACGAACTTACTTCTGTTATAATCTTAATTTTCGTCGTATAGAAAAAATTAAATATTAAATATAAAAAGGGGCGCGTAATAGCCGATTTTAAACCGTTTAATAAAATAACCGTCTTTAATGTTTATTTTTTATTCGATTAAGATAATATTATAGATAACATAGTTGGCAAAATATGGTTTAATTTATTCGATGCATTTAACTTTTACTTTTAACTGTTAATACGAATAGAATACCGAAACCGTATGGTAATTATTAATTTCCGAAAACTGGAAATGTTTAACGTAATTTTGATAAGTTTTCGTAACGCCCTTATTTTTGCTTAAAGGTTTATGGATAGGTTGTTTTTCGTATATAAATGTTTCGTACGTATATATATTAACGATATTATTGTTTTTAGCACCAGTGCCGAAAAACATATGGAATATTTACGTATTGTATTAGATATACTTAATAAAACGCGGGTTTACATTAACGCGGAAAAGTCCTTCGTCGGCTTTCCAGCAATCCGCGTATTAGGTTATAACGTTAATAGAAACGTAATTTCTAAAACTGATAACCGCATAAACGCGTTTAAAAAGTTCGCTTTTTTTAATACGCTTAACGTTTTGGAAATTTACTTAGGTATGGCAACCTGGCTGCGTAAAGAAATTGCGTAATATAGCGTTAAAGCAGCACCTTTCGAGCAACGAAAACGGAGCTGCTGGCGAAACTTAAAAAATCGGGAACTTTATTTACCAAAGTGTCGAAATAAGCGAAATAAATGTATACTTTTAGAATTAAATTCGTGCCGACGAACGAAAAAAAAGAAGGTATAGGATTAACTTTAATATTATTTATGCACTTAATACGTTATGTATTATTATTAAAAAGATAAGCCTTTTTTTTAAGGTAAACACTTATAAAAAGGCTTATAGCATTATGGTTTTCTAATTGGCTGGCGAATAGGACGGTTAAGTTATTCCCGGTAAGGACATACCTGAAACCGAAATCAAGCCTATTCTTTTTATGTTTAAGTTAACCTTTAATGCGGAAAAGAAATACGGATTTATAAAAGGAAAAATGGCCGCTTTAATAGAGGGATGCAGAAAGTTCCGAAAGCTTATTTAATATAGCCGATTTCCGGTTAACGTTTTTACCGATTATATTCCTATAAAAAATTATTATTTATACGTTTTTAGCCACTATAAACCTTAACAAAGTTAACCCCAGGTTAGCTAATACAGCTAATTTTTTGTCGCAATTTTAATTAAAAATATATTACATCCCAGAAAAGTTTAACGTAATACCAAACGCGCTATTACGCCTGCTAATAATAGTTTCAGATTAAAAAGTAACTAAGCAAAACGAATTTAACGAGCTAAACGATATATAAAACGATGCTAATATCTGGTATTTCCTAACAGAAAAGGATTAAATTTTTTTAAGTTACACCTGTTATTAGTAACAAGTTTAAAGCCCGTATTATTACGGAATATGCAACAAATTACCGGTACAAGCATATATATACCATACTGCAAAAGATGAAAGCTGGCGAGCGCAAGATATAGCAGTACAAGTTATTTAAATTGCAAAATAACCTCTTATATTACGTCGGGCTGGACGGCTATAAAGGGTTATATATTCCTTATACTTACGTCCAGGACGTTTTAAAGCTTATACATAACAAAAAGTACTATTTCGGCAGAAATCGCATAATAAAGGATTTACGTAATATTTACTTCGTAAAGAAATACTTTAAAATATCGAAATACCTTAGTTTTTGTTTAGTCTGCCAAAAAAACTAAACGGATCGGAATAAACTACCAGGAAAACTATTACCCCTGCTAACGGTTAAGTTGCCGTACTATACGATAACTATAAACTTTATTACGGATACGCCGGAAATAATATCCGTAAATACCTTCTAAACGTTAATAGAGTATAATACGTTAGATAACTTATATATTATCTCGTATAAGGCTAGCAAGAAAACGTTATTAATACCTGGTAGTACGCGGTATACGGCTAAGGATTAGGCAATAATAACGTTAAAAATGCTATAGTTTTACGATTAAGGATTACTTATTACTATTATTAACGATAAGGATTTAAAGTTCATATCTGCCTTATAGAACGAGATATTTAACGTTTTAGGTATTAAATTATTTTTTTAATAACATATTATCTATAAACGGACGGATTATCCGAAAAGAAAAACCAGACCGTTAAAATGGCTATACGTTTCCATACAGCTACGAACCTTAACGTTCCATGTACGAATATAATACCCGCTTTGCAATATTATTTAAACAATTTCCTAGCGGTTACAATAAGGCAATTTCTTAACGAACTAATGCTCGGATTTTAACCTAGGTTAACCTTGGACATATTAAACGAAAAAAAAGGAATAATAATTTCGGAAAACGCGATAAATATCGTACGAAAAAATTATGCTAAGGAAGCCGTACAGCTAGCCGACCTTGCTAATATGCTCGCAAAAAAGAGGTATGATAACCGGCATACCCAAACGGAATTCAAAACGGGCGAAACAATATACCTTAAGCTGTACTAAAGATACCACTTACCTAAGCAACCTAAGCGGAAATAGTCGTTTACGCGGGCCGGTCCATTTAAAATTCTCGAACGAATAAGAAACTAAGCATACAAGCTGGACTTCCTTATTAACTAAAAAATCCACGTTATCGTTTCGGTAGCATAGTTGTACAGGCCAAAATAAGAGAATAATTTATTTAAACGAAAAATTGCTAAATCCAGCCCAGTGGCCGTAAAGGGTAACGTGCAGGAATGGGAAATCGACGGCATTGTGGACTGGCGAATTCGGTAATACAGAAATAACCCATCCGTTAAGTATTTCGTTAAATGGATAAGATATATAACGAAGGATAACGAATAACGTTTTAAAAAAAACCTTTTTATAACGGCTAAAAAAGCCGTTACCGAATATAAGGCAAAGTACCTAATCGATTAGCTAAATAAATATCTATAAAAAAAAAAAGGGACTTAATCCGCTTTAACGATATTAAGGTAGCAGATAACAAATACGTAATTGCATCTATTATCGATATAAAAAGAGGAAAACCAAATAAAAAATAATTACTGATAATCGTTATATCTTTCCTATATATTTTATTAAAATCGTTAAATATTCCGTTTTATTTATCGTTTAATTCTGCTAATAACTTTTTTTATGTATTTTCCGTACTTAAATATTATTATCTTTTCGCTAACCTTAACCAATTTTGCGTTATACTTATCTTACATTATAAAGCTATTTATATTTTCCTTAAAAAATCTTACGTTATTAAAAAGTTGCACATCGTCGACATCAGAAATTTTCTAACTATAAAAGGGCAACTTTTACCAAAAATTTCCACCCTTTCTTTCTTTTTTTTCTTACCGCCGATTATCAACAATTCTTATACAAATCGGTAGTCGTCCGTAACTTTGCATAAAAATTTAATTATTTTTAATAAAAAATCTGTTTAGCCTGTTATTTAAAAGTAATCAGGTAAACCATAATCCCGTTATAGCAAATAAGAAAATTACTTCCAATATTACCTCGAACTCTTAATTTTCCAATAATAAAAAGGACGAATAAATTAATTGCCTTAACATATTTATGTTTATAAACGATAACTTATTTAAAACCGTAAACAATAACAGGCTTAATAACAATAATAACGATAAACAGGACGAAAATAATCTTAATAATTAAAATAACGGCAAATCCGTCGAGCAGGTCGATATAATCGTTATTACCAAACCAAATTTTCCTACCGGAATCAAGAATAATACCATCGTTAAAAAAGGTAAAAATTACCTTTAATTTTCCAATTCGTTTAATACTATTTCAAACCAGGCATTTTTTACCGAGAAAACGGTTACCCTCAACGAAAAAATAACTTAAAAGGACGATGCTATTTCGCTTAATGCCCAAGTCGTCATCGACGATTTATCCAAAAACTCGGACAGGAACCCTTATATCAAACAAATTAACCAAGCCGCCATCTTTAACAAAAACCGCGTTAAACTTAGCAAAGCAATAAATAATTTTGCAAAAAAATCGGCATTTACGATTATTAATCGATTTAGCCTTAACATAACCGGCTATAATAGTAATAACGATAAGGATACGGATATCGGCCTAAGCAGCTTTACCGATTTTTAAGTAAAGAAGTACGTCTTAATAAATACCGATGCCGAATTTGTTAATATTACGTTAATACCAGTTCGGAAGTTTACTTTTATGGGAAAAAAGCTATTTTTAACATAACAACTAAAACAAACCGCCAAAAACGTTTTCCGTTTATTACGACGTTTCCAACGGCCAAAAAGGCGAAACGTAAATCAACCAAAAATACCGAGCAAAAGGTTACAGACGTATACGACGAGGAAAACGAGGAATCCGATAACTAAACCGAAATAAAAGCTTACCTTATACGTATTTGCAAAAAGTACGCTTAGGATACCCGTTTAATAACTAAAGTTATTAAGAAAATTAACAAGTTCGTTATTAAGGATAATACCAAGATTTATACTGGATATTTTTACGTTAAATCGGCTAAGGATTACGTAAAACAAGCATATAATATATAAAAGTCCAAAAAGGCTTACGATGGTAAGCTATTAACTAAAGCGGTTATTTTAACCACCAGATTTTGCAACCCGAAGGGCTACTTAAACGGTAACATTAGCGGTTATTTCGCAGAAATGGAACATTTTAACTTGTACCAAGTTACCTTTAATACCAAAAAAAGTAACGCCACTGTCGGCAACGACTCCGTTATATATTCCGTTATCTTTTTACTTCAGAAAAATATTAATACTATTAATGAAAAGCTCGAAAAAAAGGGCTTTCATAACGTTGGTAACGCCGCCCCTGTCGATACCGATGTTATTTATAAGGCCATCGAGGACAGAATTAACAACAAAATCGATAAAGTTATCCAGGATATCGAAAAAAAGGTGGATTTAGCCGTTAAGGCTAATAAGAAATTTCCATCCGGTATTACTAGCGATTTGACCGTTATTCAACGCCGCCTGAACCTAATCGAAAGCATTTTTTTATAAGAATAAATTTAACGGCAGTTATCCCAGAAAAATGGTTAAAGTTTTTGGATATTACGTTGGAATTGTTGTACAGGATTTAAGCAGTATACGCCTATACGGATATGTAAAGGTTTTAAAATTTGCGGTTATTTTTATACATATAAGGACGGAAATATAGGCGTTAGTTTTTTTACCTTAATTAGTTATTTTAAACTATTTGGCCGTATTTCTGGTTATGGTACCGTACGTTATACGGTTTCTTTTAGTATAAAAGGGGAACTTGTTAGGGGTTACAATGGTCCGGGCATACCTGCTGTTACAGGAACAGGGGTTCCTGTCTGAAAGAAGCCAAGTTCTTGGAGGTTAGCGCGGATGCGGTTGAACTTCGGACCAAAAGAAAAGCTTGGCTCTCGACGGGATCTAATTGATCTAAGTAATCTGGCAGATCACTTAGATTATATAGATCACTGGCATATTTACTATAAGAAGATGGATATATAATGAAAGGTTTTTTATGTATATAGTACCTACTTAGTTTTTCGTTTTTTAGTTATTAATTTAAGCCTTTAGTTAAAGGCGTTATTTTCCGATTAAGGGAAAAGTCCGCAAACTTTTTTAACGAACAAATTATTAAATTATTCCTTGCATTATTGTTACCTGTAAATTAAAACCTCCTTTCGGATATTGCTTATACCTCTAGGTGGATGTATGATAAGTTCGTTACATTTTGATAACTTTTTGATTAATAGCCGACGAATAATTTAAGGCTTAATTAAGCATAAGCTTTTTTAAACGTAATAAAAACGATATTATAGGACGACGTTTAAAAGATAGACAGTATATTCGATTACCGTTATTAATTAATAAGGGATTAGTAATAAGATTAAATAATTTATTATTTATTAAAGAAAATTTTTTCCTTAATCGATAATATGGCATTACCTTTTACCCGATTTTAAAGAGGACCTTTTTCTTTTTAACTTTTGCAATAACCCGCCCCGGTAAAAGATACCATAAAAGTTTATAGATTTGATGCAGAAAAGGAAAAAAAAGAACAATTTACTAAAGAACAGAAGGGTAAAGAAAAAAAACTTACCATTAACGAGAAACTGAACGTTCTTGTAAAAGAAATCAGGACTTTAAAAGATAAAAACGTAAGATTTATCCGATAACAACGATCTTCGACTTTACCTTTGTTTGGTGCAAACAAGATTTGCGAAAGTATTGTTCCCCCTTTTAATTACTACGGAATACCGGAAGTTAAGGGTTATAAGCTAACCCTTTTAAAGCCTTATAATGGAATTATAGAGGTAAAAGGATTCCTAGTCCAAGTTAAACTTTACCTTAAATTTTATAAGAATTCTTTAACGGAAAATTATTAAAAAGTAATAGTTATTTTTTAACTGTTCGCTGGAAAGTTCTTTTATAGTTTGAACCTATTATAAACGATTACTTTGTAAACTACCTTAACCAATTTTCCGACTTGACCAATTATGTGTAACGAACCTGTTACACAACCACCTGGAAGCGTGATTAGTATCCGAAAGGGGTTCTTGATTTGCAGGTAACAATAGGGCGAAGAATGATTTAGTAATCTGTTCGTTAAAGAGATTTGCGGATTTTTTTTTTAATCGCAGAACGTTGCCTTTGATTAAAGACTTAGATTGATAGCTAAAGAACAAATTTATCTAGGTGTTATTTACATAGAAAAACCGTTCGTTATATATCTTCCTATCTTTTAGTAAATGTACCTTTGATTTATATAATTTATTATAATTTACTTTACTTGTCCTAAATTAATTAAATCATATTAAATTACTAAGGTTTTGGCCAATTCCGTAATTTACCCGGAGCTCGTCCGCGTTAATCCTAAAGAAGCATTTTCATTTTGGAAAACCTTTAATTCGTAACATTATTTCCCTTTTCCAAGAATCTTTATCCTGAAAATAAAAAGGTAAATGTCCTTTTATTCGAAACCGCCTTTTGCTGTTTTTTTTCAGTTAACTGGATTTATTATGATAAGTCGAACGAATAAGCAAAAAGGAAAATTTCGTTCCAATTAACGGGAATCCCGAAATAATCGAACTAATTCGATTAAAAGTTTTGGCGTTAAAATATTTCCTTATTCGAATTACGTTCGCCTTGGTAATTTTGATTATTTTTATACAGTCGGCATTCCGAATTGTAATAACTATATTCGTCGTTAACGTTTATTTTATAACGTATTAATTATAAATTCCTTGTCGAAAATTAATAAAGAACGTAATCGGTTGCAGTAAAAGCAGCGTAAAGTCGAAAATGGGTTTTTAACGTATTAAAAAGTAATTAAAAAAGAATTAAATAAATTGCGCTAACGTTAAAAGGAAATACTTCGTCGGTAAAAAGAAAAATCGCAAAAGTTTATTAGGCGATTAAAACGCTTACGCCTTTAACAAAACGTATTAAAGAAAAAGGTTATTGCGATTTTAAAGGAAAGATATAAATTAAATTAATTAGAAAAATAAAAAAGATTGGAAAAGAAATAACGCCGTATAAAAGTAAAGCAAGCTTAGTTTGTTTCTAAAATGGACGTTATAATAAAAGCGTTTATTTTTTTCGATTAAAGCGCTTTAGGGCTAGATTTAAATACTGGGCCGTTATTCCTTGCGACGTTAGCCGCGTTAAAAACGGTCGGTTAGGATTTTGGCGGTAAAACGTTTTAATTAAGTTCTTCGTATTCGTTAGGTATTTAAAAGGTTTCCAAATATTTTTTTCGTATAGGTAGTTTTTTTATTTAATCAAATATTGAACTTTGTTTTTAATTACCTTAAAATCCAGCATTCGTTTAACCTTATACTTATCGTCGTCCTTTTCGATTTCCAAATTAATTTTTAATAAAGCGTTTTTAAGTACTGATTTAAGCAAAAAAATATGGAAAATAAGGTATATTTTTATCGTTTTGGGTAGTAACAGTCGATAGTTAGTCCTAAAAATAACCTTATCGATTTTAAACGGACCAAGTTTTTTAAAATTAAGCTTATCGTTAGGTTTTTTCGTTTTGATTTAAGAAATATTCGAAATTACGTTTTGTTTTTGGCGTAATAAATAAACTTTATTTCCTTTCGATAAAATTAATTCTTTAATTTTTTTCTTATTAAAGTATTAAGTTATCCTTTATTAAAGGAATCGCAATTTTTTTATAATTAAATCTATACTATTTAAATTTTAGTTGCCATTATTTCTATTCGGAAAGTTTTTGCGGTTAACTTTAAAGCTTTATCGAATAGCTGTTCTAGCCGTCGAGTTTCTGCTTGGTATCCATATACCGCTATATAAGGAAAAATACCCATATTTTCGTTAATAAAAGTATTATAAATTACTTAAACCAGTAAAAAAAGTTTAACCTAATTATCTTATTAATAATTAATATAACTTTTTAAATACTACTTTAATATTTAATTTAAACGTTCCGTTTATCCATTTATCTATAAATAATATGCTATAAAAAACTTAAACTTAACGTTTATCTGCTTAAAGAAATTAATACTAAATTTTAATATAAAAAATTTGTTTTTATTTGAAATGATTTTTTTTAGTATCTTATATTTATCGAAGTAATATCGGACAAAGGCGTAAATTAATTATTTTACCGTTACGTTTCCTTTAAAAGATAAAAAGTACTTATACTTAGTAAGTTTGTTAACGATTACCCATACTTTATTATATTAAATTCCAGTAACGGGGTTTTTTGATAAAGGTAAACCGGTAATAAAATCCCAAATAATAATATTTTAAACCTTTTTTGGAATATCTGTAGGCTGTAAAAATCCATAAGGCTTATGTCGGGCTACTTTTGCCTTATTATAAATATTACAATCCTTAACTACCTACTTAACAGTTCGTCGAAATCCTAAAAAGTCGTATTTTTCCTGCAATCGTTTAATGGTTTTAAAAATACCTTAATATTTATATAACGGATCTTTATAGAATTCTTTAACGAATTGCTTTTATTAATTTCGAGGGATATAAATTTTACTATAGTACAATAGCTGGTTTTTAAGTTATCCACTTAATTGTTGCACTTCTTTTTGCTTTTTTTTATTATAAAAATTTCGGAATTTCGTTAAAAGTTCTAAGGTAAATTATTTTAATATTTTACATAACCGTAAGGTACCGTCCTTAATCTATTACAGCACTTGCATTTAACGTTTCGGAACCTTAAAATCGTAATTTCCTTTACGATTTAAGATATTTACTTAAATGTTTTTTTTCCCTTTAATATGGTAAATTTAAAAGTTATATTTCGATAAAAAAATTATCCAGGTTTCGTAACGTTTATTTAGTTTTTAAATCGTTATAAACCGGATAAGGTTTTTATAATTTAAGTAAATATCGAAAAGCTTTTTAGTTCCGTTAAAAAAAGGTTTTTATTCCTTAAAAGCATTAATAATCGTTAGCAGCTTTTTGTCGTAGATCTTATATCGAAATTTTGCGTTTCGAAAAACCTTAAAATAATAAATTATTAAATACCATTTCTTATTATCTTTTTGTTGCTTTAAAACTACGCTTAAAGTATAATTTA
The DNA here is from genome assembly GCA_004155945.1 of Monosporascus sp. mg162. Classification (NCBI taxonomy): domain Eukaryota; kingdom Fungi; phylum Ascomycota; class Sordariomycetes; order Xylariales; genus Monosporascus; species Monosporascus sp. mg162. The sequence continues at coordinate 44,145 of QJNY01000400.1, read as the reverse complement.
AAGCGTTTATCTTTAAACGTTTTTTTCGATTAGCGTTAAGTAATTTCATTATTAGTACTTTGATAATTTCGTCTTTAAGTAATTAAAAAACTTTTTTAACTTCCTTTAAAAGTTCGAATTTTTTTTTAATATATTTTTTAATAATAAATTTCGTTAATAATCTAACAATATTTCCATATCCCTTAATTAAGTTACGTACGTAACCCGTAAATCCTAAAATTTATCGGATATCTATAACGGTTACCTTATTAAAAATAGGCTAATTTTTAACTACTTTTAATTTGAAATCTTGGATTTAAATTTGACCGGAGGTAAAGGTAAATCTTAAATAATTTAGTTTCTGCATATATTATATACTTTTAACGGAATTAATTCGAATATTTGCTTTATTTAAAACTTTAAAAACTTAGAAAATATATTTCTTATATTTTTCTAACGTTTCGGAATAAATGAGGATATCGTCGAGGTAAACAAAAATATATTTATTTAAGAACTTCCTAAATATGGTTATAATTAAGCGTTAAAAACTGGCAAAAGCGTTAATAAGTCCTAAAGGCATTATTTGGTATTCGTAATACCCGTATATCGTTCGAAAGGTAATTTTCCATTCTTTTCCTTTTACCATTTTAATACGGTAATACCCGTTTCGAAAATTTAAGGCGGTAAACTATTTAATTTTGCTTACGTTTTCCCTTAAGGTATTTATTAAGGTTAAAGGATATCCGTTCTTAATAATGATATTATTCAACTGTCGATAGTTAACCACGCGTCGATAAACCGAATTTCCGTCCTGGTCGATTTTTTGCTTACCGTCCTTAATTTTGGGTACCATAAGTACAAAGTAACTTACGGGAAATTCGGATAGCTAAATATAACCTTTTTTTAAGTTTAATTAAATATTTTTTTATAAGGCCTTTACCTTTTTTAAATTTATATAGTAAATTTTATAAAGCTTAAAATAATATCCTTTTTTAATAAGTATACAATAATTTTATTATCCGTATAAAAACAATTCGTAATTTTTTTTATCTTTAAAAAATTGTTTAAATCGTTAATATTTTAAGGATATGGTACTGGCAAAATTTAATACTTTAGCTTTTCGGATAATATAGTAAATTTCTTTAAACCTTTTTTTAATAAAAGTTAATTCGTAATCCCAAAAAAGTTAACGAATTTTCTAGTTAATTAACGGATTGTTAAAGTTAAGTTATGGCATTCCCAAAATAACATTATAACTTAAAATATCGGCGATATCCAAAGTAAAATGTTCTTAATACCCTTAAATTTATATTAAAAGTTTTTTAATTTTTTTAAAAACTCGTTTGTTATCGTACCGGAAAAGATTTCCATTAACTGTCCGTAATTTGTAAAACTTTAACTTGTACTTCCAAAAAATGTAATATTTTTCGGTTACGGCTAGCGAAATAAAGTTACCTTTTGCTCCAAAGTTAATTATGGCTTTAAAAGTTTAACTTTAATACTAAATAAAAATTTCGATTTAGTTTCGTATTCCTTTTTTTACTTTATATAAGGTCTTAATTTACAAAGTTTTTCGATACCTTAATTTCGAAGGCTTTTACCGTTTTTTAATTTCGTAATTCTGTTCGCTAAAAGGCGTTTTTATTCGTAAGTTTTCTTAACTGCGTATTTGGTACACTTGTCGTCTATGCAAATATACCACCTTCGTTAGCTAATCTGGCATTTTACCTTAACGATTTTTACCTTTAACGTTTAGAAAAGCTTCCGATTCGAGGTTAAGATTTCTGCAGAGCTTGCTTCCATATCCAGAAGTTTATGCATCAGGCATAGCATAAAGGTATAACATAAACAACCCTAAGCAATAGCTTTTCGGCTTTGATCCGAATCGGGGTACAAATAACAAAATCGAGGGTATTCGGGCTATCGGGGAATTTCGATATATCTGCAATCGCTATTAAGCTTTATAAAAGTTTCTTCGTTCTAATCGGGCCAATAATCGTTATCTTCCTTTGCTCGAAAGTAAATTGGATAATCGTTATCGTTATAAGCCGAAAAATGGAAAAATCCGTACCCATTAACAAAGTCCTGTTTAAGGGCTTCGGTTTTAAGGTATACCGCCCGTTTTGGGAATTCTTCGGGTTCAAGTACTTTCAGCCCATAGTTGTCGGGACGTATCTGGCCATATTCGTAATGTATTTCGTACTTTTACATATCTAAATAACATTCGCATCCTAGTTCTATGGCTACTTTGAAGGCTGGTTATCCGGGATAATACTTGCAGGCTTTGGCTGTTTAATTCTAGCAAATTGGGTAACGCTCGTATTTTAAGTTGCCGCTTGGTTTACAGTAAATCGTCGTAATAATATATTCCTATTAAAAAAAAGTGAAATTAACTTCCTTTTTTTCTTCGCTTTTATTATCTGTTTTTTATTCGGCCGCTCGGACCTTCTTTTAAGGAATCCCTTTTTTCCTAAAATTCCTTTTGGCTAGGAAACGACATTCGTTTTTGTAATGGCCTTTCTTACCATAGTTAAAGCATTTAACGTTCGATTTATCTTTTTTAAGCTTCTTAAAAGTGGTATTCGCTTTTTTCTGGGTCCTGTCCTTATTTTTGCTTCTTTAGGATTTGCTGCTAAAGCTTCGATCGTCCCTTTTTTTATCGGATCTTTTTTTCTCCAAATACCTTTCAAAGGTACGTCGATCGGCAATAATGGTTTTATTAATATAATCCTGGAAAGGGCCAATCTTAGGCACTTTATATATTTTATTCTTTATTTATAATTTTAGGCCGTTATAAAAAAGATAAAATAATATGCTTTTTGGGAAATTAAAAACCGATATAAAGCGATTAAATTTAATCGCATATTCGGCTGCTAACTTAGTTTGCTAGAAAAGGTGCAACTGTTCGACCGCATACTGTTTTTTATCGGAATTTCTAAACAAAACTTGCATTTTTTCTTTAAAATATTTATATTTGCCGAAAACATAATTAATTAAGTCGGAAAATTAATTAAGGTAATTTATAAAGTAATCGTTTATAATAAGTTCGGATTATAAAAAAACTTTTCCGGTAAACAGCTAAAAAATAACTATTACCTTTTAATAATCTTCCGTTAAAAAATTTTCATAAAACTTAAGGTAAAGTTTAGCCTAGATTAAAAATCCTTTTATATTTGTAATGCCATCGTAGGGTTTTGGGGGTATTAACTTATAACCCTTAACTTTTGGCATTTTATAATAAGCAAAGGGTAAAACAGTATTTTCGTAAAATTAATTTGCGCTAAATAAAAGCAATATCGAAAATTTTTGCTATCGAACAAGTTTGGCATTTTCCCTTTTTACCGCTTAAAGTTCAGTTATCAAGATACGTAGCTTATCGTTAATCGTAAGTTCTTTTTTTTTGCTTTTCGGGCTATCGGATTCCTTTTCTTCCTTTTCCGGTTCGTTTTCTTAAATTTTAATAATTTCCTTCGGAACCGAAAAAGGTTGTTGCTGAAAAGAAGGTCTTCCTTAAAACCGAATATTAACGGGGGCCATATTGTCGATTAAAGAAAGAACTTCTTTAATAAGGGGTAGAATATTTTAATCTAGATGTTAATCGCTTATTAGCAAGGGCGATCGGGTATATCGTTTGTTTTTTGAACGCCGTTTTATAATATCGTCTTTATTAGGTTTAAGAAAGCTTATGCCTAATTAGGCCTTAAACTATTCGTCGGCTATTAATTAAGGAGCTATCAAAATGTAACGAACTTGTTATATAACTACCTGGAAACGTAATTAGTATCCGAAAGGGGTTTTTAATTTGCAGGTAACAATAAAGCGAAAAATAATTTAGTAATTTGTTCGTTAAAGAAATTTGCGGATTTTTCTTTTAATCGCAAAACGTTACCTTTAATTAAAAACTTAGATTAATAATTAAAGAACAAATTTATTTGGGTGTTATTTATATAGGAAAACCGTTCGTTATATATCCTCCTATTTTTTGGTAAATATGCCTTTAATTTATATGATCTACCGTAATTTACCCTACTTGTCCTAAATCAACTAAATCACACTAAATTACCAAGGTCTTGGCCAGCTCCGTAATTTACCCGGAGCTCGTCCGCGCTAATCCTAGAGGAGCATTCTCATCTTGGAGAACCTTTGGTTCGTAACATTATGTTTTCGGCAACTATGAACACTTTAAGGAAAAAATACGAACCCTGTTTAAAAATTCCGATAAAGAACAATATGCGGTTGAACAGTTGTATCTTTTCCAGCAAATTAAATTAACAGCCGAGTATGCGATTAAATTTAATCGTTTTATATTAATTTCTAATCTTCCAAAAAGCGTATTGTTTTATCCTTTTTATAACGGCTTAAAATCGCAAGTTAAGGATAAGATGTATAAAATGCCCAAAATTAGCCCTTTTTAAAATTATATTAACAAGATCATCATTGCCGACCGACGTACCTTTAAGAAGTACTTGGAGAAAAAAAGATTTAACAAAAAGAAAAATAACCAAAGTTTAAGCAGCAAATCTTAAAGGGATAAAATTAAGGGCAGATCCTAAAAGGAAGCAAGTATTGCTTTAAAAAAGCTTAAGAAAAATAAGTCGAATGTTAAATGTTTCAACTGTAATAAGAGAAGTTATTACAAAAGCAAGTACCGTTTTTCAGCAAAAAGGGATTCCAGGAAAAAAAGGATTTTTTAACTCCAAAAGAAGGTTAAGATAGTTAAATAAGAATCAGATAACGAAAGTAAAGCAAAGGAGGAAGTTAGTTCCATTTCTTTCCAGCAAGAATTTATTATTACAACTATATATTACGAACAGAACGGCGACCTAAAGTACGAACGTTACTAAATTTATCAAGATCGAACAATTAGAGCTTACAGATATCATCCCGAACAAAAAATCTTTAAAATAATTATAAGATTAAGATACATTTGTTATTTGGATAAGCAGCGGTACAGAATATAGGATGAACACGGCCAGTTGCGCTTTAATACAGTAATATACGATCTAACATTTTTAAAGTTTAACGAAGCTTCCGAAAATAAGGAGCCAGTTTGTTTGGATGCTTTAGATTTAAAATTAACCTACGACCTGTTTCATTTTTCCGCATGTTATAATGATAATTATTTAACTTACTTCCGCGCTAAAGAAGATAATGATTATTGGCCCGGATGGGATAAGGAGGTATTTACCGAACCCGATAATGAATGCAAATGTATTAAAACTTTTAGATGGTTAGAATACCCCCGATTTTGTTACCTATACCCCGAATCGGCTTAAAGTCGAAGGGCCATTACCCAGGGATGTTTGTGTTACGCTTTTATACTGTACATAATGCATGAAATCTTGGATATAGGAGCCAGCTTTTTAAAGATTTTACCTTTAAAATTAGAACTTTTTTAAATATCGAAAGTAAGGATTTTAAGATTAGTTTGCCAGATCGGCAAAAGAAAGTGGTTTACTTGCATGGACGATAAATGCTTTAAATATGCAGTTAAAAAGGTCCGAAAATAAAGACGCTTTCTGGCTTATAAAATTAATAAATCAAAAAACTACGTAGGCTTTCGAAATTAAGGCATCGAAAAGCCCCAACTTATAAGACCTTATACGAGGCAAAAACTGGATAGCGTAGTTAAATTGAGATTCCTTTCCAGTACGGGAACAAAATATTTAAAGCCATAATCGATTTAGGAGCAAAAGGAAACTTCATTTTATTATTAGTTGCAGAAGAATATCGGATCCCTTAAAGATATAAGCTAAAGTTATACAAACTACTTACAGTCGACGGAAGCTTATTTAAATATAAAAATGGACGAGTTTTTAAAGAAACGGAAAAACTTTTAGTGCAAGTTTAAGGATATTTAAAAAAAAAATCAGGCTAGACGTAGCCGATATTTCAGGATACGACATTATCCTTGGAATGCCGTGGTTCCGTTCCAGTAACCTTTACATCGATTGGAAAACCCAGAAACTTTCTTAAGATTATTTTATAGTTTTTTTAAAGAAAGAGTTCCGAAAAATCGGTTACATAATCCGAAAAGCTAAAGTAATAAATCCAACTGTTAAGGTACCTCCTAAATACCGAAGGTTTAAAAGATTGTTCAAAGAATAAATACGAAAAAAATTACCCGATTACAATTAATAGGATTACAGGATTCCTATTAAAAAAGGACATTATCCAAAACTTTACCAGATTTACTACATAAATCCAAAAAAAGCTAAGGCCTTGTAAAAAAGTCTACAACGAAACCTCGAACGCGGTTATATTTAAGAATTTAAATTTTCCGTAAAATACCCCGTTATAATAGCACCAAAAATGAAGGATAAAAGAATCCGAATTGATAAAGATAAAGACCTTATATATCGGAAAGTTTACGATTACCGACAGTTAAACGATATTACTATCAAAAATAAATACTTTTTTACTTTTATGAATACTATAAAGGAAAATATTAGTAAAGCCAAATAGTTTATAGCGTTAAATTTACCGAACGGCTATTATTTAATCCGAATAACCAAAGGCGAAAAATGGAAACCCGTTTTTAAAATAATATATAAACTTTACGAATATAAAGTAATGCCTTAAAATTTTATTAATACCCCTATTAGTTTCCAACATATGTTAATAATTATACTACGAAAGTTCCTTAATAAGTTCGTATTCGTTTATTTAAACGACGTCCTTATTTATTTCAAAATTTTAATGGAATACAAGAAACATATTACATAAGTATTAAAGATATTCGAAAAGGCAAACTTGTTAATAAATGCTGAAAAAAACGTATAGCATACCTAGAAACTAGACTTTTTAGGCTTTATTATTATTCCAGGATAAATTCAGATCCAGGACTTTAAAATAAAGGCAGTCAAGAATTAGCCGATTCCCGATAAAGTTACCGTTACCGATATCCGTCAGTTCTTGGGATTTACGGGTTACGTACGTAGCTTAGTTAAAAATTTCGGAAAAATCGCCAAACGTTTAACAAACTTTATTACTAAAAAGTATACTGGAAAAGAATTCGAACTTTTAAGGAAAACTAAAATACTAGCACCCTTATCATAAAATTACCTAATCATAATAAAAAAACGATTAAAGATTAACGTATCAGATAAAGCCCTAAAAACAGTCCTAAAATAATAGGAAAATAATAAAAAATGGCACTTAATCGCTTACTACTCCAAAGCTCTGAAAGATGTAAAGTTACGATACCCTATCTACGACAAAAAGTTGTTGGCGATCATTATAATATTTAAAGAATAAAAACTTTATTTCAATGGAACTAAAGAACTTTTTGATATTTGCTTTAATTATAAAAATTTGACTTACTTTATAATAACTTAAAATCTTAACAAACGATATAAAAGTTAAATAGTTTTCTTATCTAAGTTCAATTTCAAGATTTATTATATTAAAAGTAAAAAGAACATTTAAGCAAATATTTTAAGCAAAAAAGGAAATTACGATATTAAAGTTCGTAAACGACGTATGCAAATGTTATAACCTATAAAAAAAGGTACTTTACGGTTATATAAGATATTAAAGAAATTTATTTCCGAACTTCTGACCCAGTTTAAAAGTTTTTATAATTTTGATAAGTAAAAAAAGGTTAAATAATTAAAAAAAAGATTTAAAGATTAATTACTGTACCGCGGAAAAATTTACGTTTTACGAAAATAATAAAAACAGTTTGTTAAAGAATTTCACGAGGACCCGTTACATGGACATTAAGGGATTTTTAAGATAATTAAACGACTTTAAAAAAAGTACGATTTCTTAGAATTTAAAAAAACCGTTAAATAAATAATTAAGGACTACAACGTTTACAATAAAACTAAAGCAACTTGTTATAAACTATACGGACTGTTATAACTTACAGAAATTCCAGGTAAAGCATAGAATATTATAGCTTAAAACTTTACTACCGGCTTACTTTTATCTAAAAACTCCGTTACCGGAATCCAATACGACGGAATATAGGTAGTTGTCGACAGACTTACCAAATATAGGTACTTTTTACCCTTTAAAAGAAATACGACAACAGAATAATTAACTTACGTATTCGTAAGATATTATCTTAATAAATATGGAATTCCAAAAAAGATTATTTCAGATAAAAACAAATTATTTATTTTTAAGTTTGGTATTAATTTTTTTAAATAAATTAGCACCAAATTTAAATTCTTTACAGCGTATTATCCCTAAATCGATAAACAAATAAAACGATTAAATTAAACCCTGAAATAATACTTAAAAAGTTATGTTAACTACCAGCAAGATAATTAAGTAAAGTTACTTTTACTAGCATAAATAACCTATAATATATCCGTCAACGAAAACATAGGCATTTTACCCTATACAACCGTATATGGACAAAACGCAAAAACTTAACGACCAAAATAATTATTCGGTAAAGCCCCGAAAATTATCTTAATAACTTCCAAAGCCGAAACGATAATGTTTAAAATTAAAACCATCTAAGCTCGCTTTAAAACTAAGCTACAGTTTCTTTAATAACGGATGGCCTAATATTATAACAAAAAAAGAATTGAAAAATTAATTTTATCGAAAAGAAATAAGATTTACCTGTTACGCCAAAAACAAAACGCGACTTTAAATATTTCATAAATCAAAACCAAAAGATTTAGTAATAAACTTAATTTTAAGAAACTCGGCCCGTTTAAAATTAACGAAATCTTTTCCAAAACTAACTATCGACTGTCACTACCTAAAACAATAAAGATATATCCTGTTTTTTACATTTTCCTGCTAAAATTAATACCTAATAACGTTCCATTAAAGACAAATTTGAAAATCGAAAAAGGTACCGATAAGTACGAAGTCGAAAGAATACTGGATTCGAAAATAGTTAACGACAAAATCTAATACCTAATCAAATAAAAGGATTACCTACTTAAAGATAACACTTGGAAACTTTTTAAGCACCTAACGAATACGAAGGACCTAATTGGAACGTTTTACCGCCAAAATTTTGACCGACCGTCTTTAACGCGGCCAAGGTCGCAGGCGATAGCGGCCTAACCCCCAGATCCAAACCTTTAGCGCTTTAGTCGAAAGAAGCAGATATTTTTATGTTGGCGTTAATCTCAAAGGCAAGCCGCGTTTGCTTTTCCTCTATACGATATTACTTTTCTTCCAACCTTTCTTACTTTTTTAATTAATTTAATTCGTATTCTTTCTTTAATATAGCAAAAACCTTTTTTTTTTAAATATTTTGCTAAAGGCGTAAGCGTTTTAGTCGACCGAAAAGCTCCATTAATTTGTCCTTTACCTCCTACAGCTTTTTTTGTAATCGTTTTCGTTTTTCCTTAATTTTCATTAAAGAATTTATGTTAAATACGTTACAAGCTAAACGTTAACGACGGGTACAATAATTGCAACTTGGAATATTAACCACAAAAAAATAATCGGTTTCCTCGAAACGAATATAATTCGAACAAAAATTAACTTTAAAACCAAATTTCTTAATATATTCTGCACGATTATTACGCGCCTCGCATTAATTAAATCGAAGTTTTTTTTTTCTTTTTTCTTTCTAAATACGGCTTGTTATAATAAAATTAACTGAAAAATCCCTGTACTTTCTTTAACTACCTAGAAGATTACTTACGGTTCTTATCTTTGGGACAAAAATCCTTGGAAAAGGGAAATAGTGTTACAGGAACAGGGGTTCCTATTTAAAAGAAGCCAAGTTCTTAAAGGTTAGCGCGGATGCGGCTAAACTTCGGACCAAAAGAAAAGTTTGGCTTTCGACGGGATCTAATTGATCTAAGTGATCTGGCAGATCACTTAAATCACATAAATCACTGGCACACTTACTATGGAAAGATAGATATATAATGAAAAGTTTTTTATATACATAGCACCCACTTAGTTTTTCGCTCTTTAGCTATTAATTTCAGCCTTTAGTCAAAAGCGCCATTTTCCGATTAAAGGAAAAGTCCGCAAACTTCTTTAACGAACAGACTACTGAATCATTCCTCGCACTATTATTACCTGCAAATCAAGACCCCCTTTCGGATATTGCTCATACCTCTAGGTGGATATATAACAGGTTTGTTACACCTGCCTGCTTCTCGTACATATATACCTATATGTCCCCACGTAGTTTTCGATAATATATAAGATCCAGACTTTTACACCTTTACACAGTTATACGTATCTTATACAGGGCTACTCGTAACACGTGAAGAACCTTAAGTTAACAGCTGTGATATCTTACTATTATTCTGTCATCCCTATCATTACCCAAGTAATCCTTAACAGTTCGTGTACTTCCTGTTTATATTCCTGTTTTAGTTTCTTAGTTTAGTTAGTTAATCAGAACCTTAACTAAGACTAACTAAGAAAAAAATTAGTTAGTTCTTTCCTTAAATTAGTTAGTTCTCAGACATAATTTAGTTAGTTAGTTTAGTTTTAGTCTGACTAAGACTAAAGACTAAGGAATAATTTTGCAATCCTGGCTATTACCCATACACATTCTTAGCGTTACCGTCTAAATGCTTTTACCGTTTGACTACTTCCGAATAACGCAGCGGTGTCAGGACATGATAGCTGCCGACGGGTGGCACAGGAAGAACTGAAGGACTGACCGTTATATTAGCAAAAGTAGTTATATCTTATAAAATGTGTTGTATTTGAGTAAACGCTAGTTAGGTAGGACCTGAATAGGTTAGAGGAGCCGAGAGTATCTGACTAGGGATGTTTGACTTATCCCTACGACGTTGTAGAGTAGCTGATAGCCGGCGCGTTGCCCTAAATGGAAATGGTTAGCCACTAAGAGCCTTGAAAACCACTGGGAATTCTATTGGGGGGAAGCTGATTGGGTCATAATAAACGAATGAAAATGAGGCTTGGCGTACCTAAAAATTGTTGTGATAGAAAACGAGAGCTCTTTTGGGTGGTCTAATGATAATTATGATGTTAGGTACAAATCAAGCCCTGAGCTTCAGTAGAAATACCCCTCACGTACCATGTGGCACCTTCCTTCAGAAGTACCCGCCATCTAGTCCACCATTGCAAGTGACCAACCCTGGTTACTATTCTCCAGGTACCACGAAAACATCATTCTGGCTTCCAGCCTTCTGACTAGCTTCTGATGGCCTTCTGACAAACAACGCATTTATCCATCCTATCACGGCCCAGTTCGGACAATTCCGACAAGAAATGAATGTTCTTCATGGTTTCAACAAACGGAAACCACCCTGCTACGGATCTCAGCCGGTATCGCAGGAAGTCCACAGGTGTAACTCAGACAACCTGCCGCCATGAGCTTTTCAGAGATACTGAATTCTGATGAAAATGAGGTCGAAATGGAGCGTCTGAAGCGCTTTCTGATGTATATAAGGGTGATTTCTGATACGTATGAGGTGATTTTGATGGCTGAGCGTTATGATTCGGGCGTAGCGTTTGGTCGGCCACGTTCCGAAGGTCTGGAGGAGGTATTTCTGATAATAGACAGCTACAAGTTACAGGGAAGGCTGCCAGTTTTCAGTCGTTAGCTTCTGGTGGTATGAAGTAGGTATTTCTGGTATTGGGCAGCTAGAGCTGACAACTAGGTCGTTCTGACAGTCGAATACATGTGGTATTAATGTAGGTTAATTGTAAGCAGTAGGCTGATTTATTCAGGTGAAAATGAAGGCTTTTAAAGCGCCAGAAATCAAAGCTTCTAGGTGATAGATTGACGATGTGGTTGATGATATGCTGATGCATTTGGATTGACCTGGTGATGTGACGTTCGGGTTGATGATTTTTTGAGGACCTGGTGATTGATTCGACAGCTCAAGAGACCAAATGATGATCAATGCAAGCCAAAAACTGATGAAAATGCATAGCCCAGCCTCTGTTAAGGTCTGAGCGACCACACTCCTCACCGAGGACATCAGAAAACGAGAGCTCTTTTGTGTGGTCTAATGATGATGATGTTAGGTACAAGTCAAGCCCTGAGCTCCAGTAGAAATACCCCTCACATACTGTGTGGCACCTTCCTTCGGAAGTACCTGCCATCTGTGATGGCACCTTGGGGCCACCTATCTCGGGGACATTAGTTGTTCTGTTGTATTAGGCCAGTTGCGTGTGCTATAGCACGAGTCCGCTTTAAGCCTATCAAGCCGGTTACGTGACCTTAGACTGGCATCGGACTTCCCGTAGTCTTGTCCCGACCGTCCTGGAATGAGCCAAGCCCGTCAGTTCGTAGCACCGCACGACTAGGCTTAATACTTGGTTAACTGGACCAGCCGTTCTATAACGTTACTGTCGGAATTAGGGTTCGGAGCTTTCCGGAACGGAATACGTACGACCTGGAAAGGCCTCGACGAGGTTAAGCTTTTCTAGCATTTATGAAACTATCACAACGGAAACTGAAGATTATCCCTATTTGGCCGCAGGTAGGTTGGAGCTCGAATCGCCTCCGGTGATATGTCTTCGGACTGGATTTGTTAGATGAGTATCTGGATATTAGTATATAGAGTAAAGCCTAGCCTAGCACGTTCCTTATGCCCCCAGAGAGGTTCTGGAAAAACTACGGAGATAGCTGCTCCCTGAAGTTAACAATAATAATAATGCTCTACGGAAAGTTTGCCAAAACCAAAGGACCTAGAGATGACCAAGGGATTGTTCACCTGCCCGACGACAAGCCGCAACAAATAGAACAATTAATTATCTTATTCATGATAATTGCGAAGATGTACGGGGTGATTTGGAACGACATTAAGATCTATTTCGGGATCAGTGGAAGCGCCCTATACCAGAAGCTCTCTACGACATCCACCCCATTGACCAACAAGTATCATCTTACGCGCCTTTAGTTACCAATGAGTTCTTTATCTCGTGCCGTCCTTGGAATCCGCAATAAAATTCAAATTAATATTCATGAATTGAACACCGTTGTCCCAGTATATATGGATTATATGGGAACTAGTCCACCAATACTGGTTCAAGTTACTGGCTGGTAACTTTATAACCTGGAATGTCATTAACGACTATGGCAACTTAGGAAAAGCCGAAAGGGAATACTCTAAATTGGGCAGCGACACGGGTAAGGTATTAAGCTGGTTCAAGGGTACTCGAGAGCCTGGAAACATAATCGGTAAGCTGAACATAGTCCCTTTGAATGCTATGTCAACTTACACACTAACCCTCCTGTACCGCAACATTTGTTGTAATGAACGTTTGCTCCATGTTGGAGATATCCTCAAGGCTTTCGCGAAATCGAGTAAATTTGCAGTCATTGCACTTATCATGCAGACTTGAACACCGGCGAGAGGCTAGCAAGACTTTGGTATATGGCCAATTCCGGAAACCACGCACCGCTGATTACCTTCCGTCTTACATAGCCGCCCGTTTGATGCCGAGCTGGTTCAGTCACGGTCTGCAAGAAGCGGCCTGGTATCCTTTCAGGGGGTTATTTCCCAATCGATCCTGGCCAAAAGCGATGTGCTCCCTTGAAAACTCGATACGGCTAGGGGTTTTGTAGGCCTGGAATCGAACCATACGAAAGTGTAGACAAGGCAAAAGGTAGTCTGCGCAGATAGGGGCAGTGCAATTAAGCCATTTGAGTCTTTCGAAATTATCATGTTCGCGGCCGGCGTGCTGAAACCTGCATAAGATCGAAACACCTCTATTAGCCTCTCGTTATCTCCAAGGCCGCCACATACAATACCGGCATTTTGATACGCTCGGCTACTAGGGCGGTAGGGCTTTCAAGAAGGTTGCACGGAGCAGTCATGGCTTGCGGTGACCTTGTAATGACCAAGTCGAACAGCCGGAATAGGAGTACCATTCTCATAATAAGGCTGAGAAGGCCATGATCAAGACAGTCAGGGGTATTTCTACAAGATCAAGAATAGAACATCAAGGGGGCTGGCGTCAGGCGATCAACCACTATGCGAGTGGTTCCTCTGATGGCTTTGTTGCCTCACAGAGCAGTTCGCCATTCTCCTTATGTTCCGGATACTAATGTGAGCCTTTGACGATAGTTTCGTTTCCTTTTTGATGGGCTTTCCAGTTTATCGCCGTATATAGCCTCGGCATCATTCGCGACCCGATGTCACATCTACGAAGTTGTAAAGTAAGCTAGAACCATGTTGTCCATGCTAAAAGCTACATGAGCCATTGCTGTCTCAACGCGGCCAAGCCCGCTTCATTCACCTAACAGCGGCTCAGAATAGGACGCGCTATTGGTAACAAAACGGTCGAAAGAGCAATCGCGTAATCATATGGTCGACCTCTCACAGCGAATAGCGGGACTGGACTGGGAGGCAGCTTTTGACTAGGACTCAAATGGGACCATACGTCAGACGCATCATCAAGCCTGGCGGGTAATGGAACAAACTAATCCTGATTCCTTCTTGACAGTGGTCGGAGCCTCCTTGGTCCTTGTCCGACAGTTTGGCATAAACCAAGTTTGTTGGTTCATAACACAAGGTCCCTTATCTTGCTCGACCGGTCGTACCGGTTACTGAGGCTCTGTTCGGTAGGCTTTCGCGGCCACGAACGATGTATTTTCGCCACTTCGAAATTTCAAGCTTACGATTGGTGTTACGGGCCTGGACTTCCCGTACGGCTTCATACATATATAGCTGTAAGCACCTAGTTGAATGTTACAACTGGGGCCAATCACTCATCTCTTCCCGCTTTGACGTAGGGGTGCGGGCTGCAGCTGTTACACTTGATCGCAGGTGGCGCACCAGAACAGGGTTCGAATCCGAGGCGGGTTTCCGTTCTGGCCGCGGTTGACCGTGGGGGCTGGACAGTTGTCGTCGATCTAGTGGCTTGAGGGCCAAGCCATTGGAGGAAGGGGAGGGGGGGAAGCAGCGTGTTACGGGCTCGGTCCTCCATCCAGTTCCCAGTACAGGTATAGCCGTAAGCACCTAGTTGATGGCTAGAACTGCAATCAATCGCCAGTCCTTTTGCCCTTTGGCGCGGGGGTGCGGGGTGTCGCTGTTAACTCGGCCCTTCTAAAATTGGTCATCAGCTAACCATGCGGGAGGTTTACCACCCTGATTGCAATACGTCTATACTATTATACCCGCATTGCCTCGCCATTGAGGTAGGGTCCAATATTGGCCTTCACAAGCTTTTCATAAAGTATGCTACGATTCGCCTTTCTAAAATTGGTATCAGCTAACCATGCGGGAGGTTTACGACCGTGAATGGATGGAATACGTCTATGTTATCATATCCGCATTGCCTCGCCATTCAGGTAGGGTCCGATATTAGCCTCCAGAAGCTTTGCATAAAGTATGCTACGATTGGCCCTTCTAAAATTGGTCATCAGCTAACCATGCAGGAGTTAACACCCTGAATGGGAATACGACTATTATACCTGCGCTGTCTCGTCATTCGTGGTAGGCCCGATTCTTGGCATAAGCCACAGGCTCACAAAGTGCGGTTTCACGACTTCGCAGCCTCGTCTCTTTGGCAGTGATATTATTTTCAGAACGTTCTTAACTTAGCTCTGAACTGCGCTTGATGCAATGGTAATCTTATGAGTTTCAAGGATAGACACTAAAATCAAGCCAACAATGGCTTAGCGACGCCAGCATAGTTGCCGACGACAGAGCTTATCCAACCATCATAGATGCTACGTAACATAGCTTGACTTATTAAGTCGACACCGGGTCGTGAGTGTGCACGCATGGAAGAGCCTAGAGCATGGTGATGATGTCCATATAAGGAGACTTCAGATCCCAGGTCTTCATGATAGTTCTTCATCCAGCCTTACATTCGTTTCTGCCCCTGGAAATCTTCATCGGCCCGCTGCCAATCAAAGTGTTTTGCTCGGTATTGCTCGGTTTTCTGCACCAAACCATCACGTCTAAAGATGGGGCGAGCACCGGGAAACAAGCGACCAAAGCAGTCGAGCAATCATGCGCCCGGATATCATGCTGGACGTAAGTCAGCGGGATTTGAAGTTGTAGCAGACAAGATGTGAATACTGACAGTTGATCAGCGCCGAAGAAGAAGAGTCTAGCACTCCCGTTCTGTGTCTCCGTCGGACTTTGGATCGCGGTACTAGCCATGAGCTGTAACTACGCCCAATGGAAAATTTTCCTTGCAACGGCTAACAAAGAATTTAGTATTAGTCGCCTTGAGCTGCGTCGGAAACGACAGCCGCTACATCGTAGAACTTCATTCCAACCTGACGATACCAGTATCTGTCCGGTTTGGTTATTTTGGTATGACCACCAGGCCGTGCTGAGTGCAAAGGTTACTAACCGTAGGCTTAGGGACTTGTGTGTCTACCACTAGAAGCAACAACAACGAAAACAGCAATGATCAAGCCGACGGTGTAAACTTGGCGGCCTGTATTTCATATAGTGACTTCGATGAAGACGAAGATCCGGCCTCTCAATTCCTCGACCAAATGAGAGACGACGCAAACGGTGACGACACGTCGCTACCACCAGCCGACGTGCTCAGTGCTCTCCTCGCGATTTCATCCCGACTTCAAGAACAGGTCTTTCCCGCCGCTGTTCCTATCTGCTTCATTCTGATCTTCCTTTTAAGCGCCTTTGTCTTCTGGATTCTCGTGCCATTATCCGGAAGAAGCAAGGCATACAAGACGATCTTTGCTGCAACGGCACTCATGAACTCTTACGGACTGATTTTGGGGTTCATGGCGGCATACGCCACAAGGCTTGCATGCCAAGGTCTTATACTGCCTTCTTCCGGAGACACAGGCGAGCTACAACCGGACGTGTACGTCACACAAAGCAGTGCCCTACAAGCGCTCCAATGGGGCGCTGTGGCACTTTCGTGTTGTTTGCAGCTATCCATCGCGTTCCTGTTCATACGGCGTCGCGCAGTGGGTGGTGACGGTGTGCAAATCACCCTTATCCCATATATTGCCATTTTCGAAAGCAGGAGGCGATGTTGCTGCTAATATGTGTGTGGCAAGTAGATAGTAGAAGTCAGAGGATGGATGACGTGTCCCATCAATTGGATATTTGCGCCACGAGCGGGTATGATCGGGCTGGTCTATTGCTTAGTTTCTCGATACTTTGTCCTTTCGTATTGATCGGTATACATGAAGGGTGCTAGGACGCTCGGGAGGATTCTTATTTTCCTGGCTCTAATCCGCCGCTCTCTTTGTCCCCCATTTTATTCACCGGTTTAATATCATTCTTATTTCATGATCGCTTCTTCTCAATAGATTTGCCAAATATGGCTATTTATCATGCGTCTAATAGATAACGTATGCCACCGGGCGTACTCCGTAAATATTAAGAAGAGTTAGCAGGGGGTAAGCTAATATCTACTTTATTCCCAGAGTAAATACTATTTAACCTGTACCGGTAATGGTATAAAGAGTAAGTGCAGACTATACCGACACTACCTTATAGCGGCAGCCATAGAGGCTAGAGATCTCATTATGATGAGGGGAAATGTCTTTAAACAGCAACGATGGAGATACGCTGGATGGGACTTTGGGCACTGAGCCCGTATTGATGATTAAAATCCAAACTCACCGGATCACCCGCCCAGGCATATGTCAGCCATCACATCCATGAATGCTTAGAAACGAAAGACGGTCAACAGTGGAAAGAATCGGCGTATCTTATTGCCAGCTTCTCTCAGGTGCGCTAACCCTATTTCGTGTGGAATTCCATTCACCACTACCAACAAGTCCATAGCAATGGTGCCTTGAGGTGTTGCATGCATATGTCGGACCCAGCTGAAGGCTAGGTCCGTCAGCTGAGCATTGGTTTAGTTATGGCAGCCACTAGTGGGGATCGCTTTTAACATCTCCGGTACAGCTTTCTCTATGTTACGGTTGATTTTATGTGTATCCAAGGAGGCTTCACTGCCGTCCCTTTCTATCTAGGACCTCTTAGAGGTTAACCTGATAATATCTTCTTCTCCTGCGTATATGCTTCAGTGTGCGATGTCAGGGTCTCATAAACAGGGACCGGCCGGCTAAGACAGTTTTGATTTCTGGTGACGGAAAATGAACAACCACAGCCCGTGTAGCTGAAAGAATATGTACAGTAACGGAAAGTAGGCCAGCCCAACCATGGTCAATATCACAGCGAATAGAACAACAAGGATCGCCAAGGAGCAATAAGTTCTTTGCAGATAGACCTGCAAGGCTGTTTACAAGGCCGCGAGGACCACCGTAATCGCGCCGAACACAA
Source organism: Monosporascus sp. mg162 (assembly GCA_004155945.1). Taxonomy (NCBI): domain Eukaryota; kingdom Fungi; phylum Ascomycota; class Sordariomycetes; order Xylariales; genus Monosporascus; species Monosporascus sp. mg162. The sequence goes on along the minus strand of QJNY01000400.1, from coordinate 26,014 downwards.
ACAAGGACGGTGTCCCGAAGCAGGCAAAGTACGTGACGTAGTTGTGGTGTACGCTCAAGCAGCTTCTACCATGAAGGAGGAACATGCTCCAGACATTAAGTCACGTCAGTCTTAATTCACCGTAGTAGTATCGCGGGGCAACTTGCGAATCAAGAAGTTAGGCAAATCCTTAGATGAAGTGACACCAGGCCTCCCACTATATATCACGGCCGATAAGTCGCAGCTCCTTAGCAAGCTCAAAGTCAGACTCATAGACGATGAGCCTGGCGTATGTACGAAGGAACCCCTGGGCTTCAAGGTAAAGCTTGCTACCGACCGCACGTTCTCTGAAAGGGGAGAGATGCGGCTTCCAGAAGATATGATTGAACAGGCATTTAGGCACTGGCTTGATGAGCATGCATTCGTAGTGCCACACCAAATGAAGGTCAGCCTGCTCGGTGACGAGGATACGATGCCCTTTGACGAGTTGATGGTGCAGCGGGCTGATGTTGTTGGGGGCGTGAGACTAGAAATAGAACCCTGTAGAGGTATCCCAGCGTCGCGGTCGGATAATTCCCCTCGAATGAAATCTAGCACGGCCGCCTTGTTTCTGAGGGGAGGCTGGCCGGGTACGGTATCACCTAGCCGGTCCATGAGCTCATGCTTTTCCGAGAACGGGAGCTGGAAGCCGTCCTCAACCGTTCCAGTTTGCATCTTAATAGGTGGGTGGATAAACCCAGAGTCACAGGAGTTTTAGATTGGGAGTCCTGAAGACGATAGGAAGGTCCTTAGCCTGCATGCGAAGGGGAGGAGTGCCCGATAACTGAGGGGATGTTCTAAAGATAGAAAACTACTACAAACTGGGTTCGGGTCAGTTTACTGGTTCTATTTCTCTCGCGTTGTCGGGATTTGCGCCAGCAACTTATGCGCGCAGGCTATCATACGAAAGTGCAATTTTGGTGGCGGTGGTAGTTCTAACATTTCCTGAAGATGGGTGGCACTGTCTTTTTATTCGCCCACATTGACCCAATCAGCTTCCGCAGGAAAAGCTTTAGTGGGCCTTCTAGGGGGCTACAGAAGGCTTCCAGGCTTCACGCCATTGGCTTCCGCTTTAGGCCTAGCACCTTCAGAACAATAGTTAAGGCACGCTTTGCTCTTTATCTATGGCCGGCTGAGATGCAGGAAGAGTACCGTGGCACCACCAAACTCAACCTGATACGGGCTGTTGGATTTTGGAAGCCTGAAGTGATATGAACGTGCATTGCATTAGAAGATGCATTGTCGCCGGGGCGGAGGCGGGGGCAGCGTTGGGTACATGTGAAGGATGTACCCTTCTGGTTGAGGCGTCGACAGGATCACAGCCTCATGTTAATGGGGGCTCTTGAGTTATAAAGCTAAAATTGGATTTCAGATTGGTTTAAATACATGTCCCCTAATCAGGCTACCATGTTGCTTGTGTTAGTATATCTATCAGTTTTGCTAGGCACTCAGAGCATATATTATAGCGTTATTGCCCTCGAAGCGATAACTGTTCAGTTCTTACACTACAGCATTCACAAGGTCCCAGTAGTCGAGACTCGAGACTCTAATGCCACCATGAGCTCATTGCTAAAGCAAACAGAGACGGACACGAATCAGTCTCAGCTACCCAAGCAGGAAGCGACCCTCGGGGCATCGAGGGAGGCTCAGAAAGCTGCAGTCGATGTTAACTTTCCCTGGTTGAAAAAGATCACCGGGAAACACAGGGGTCTCACAATTTTGGGGGACCCCAAGGCGGTGGACGAAATCGAGGTTGAGTGAGTGGTTACAAAGTATAACAGCATGTCGGATTCAGTACATTAATAGATTTGCCAATAGCATTGTTGCTGTGCACGGTATCGGTGTGCATCCTGCGGAAGCCTGGATTCATCGAGGAAATGATTGCAACTGGCTGGCTGACCTGTTGCCATCCGACATTCCCAATGCGCGAATCAGTTAGTAATTCCCGGATCTCTTTATGTTCTTTCCCGTTCGTGAACATGGGCTCTAAGACATAGAGGGCTCCCCGGGGCTTGTAGAGCCTGAAACTTGTGTATCCACACTCGGCTCGCTAAAGGGCAATTGTTAATTCAGATATAGTGGCGTATGGATACGCGTCGTACTGGTTTGGCGATCAGGCTGTCAAGCAATCGGTTGAGACCGTTGCTATCGATCTGCTAGATTGCCTTGTCGAGAAGAGGGTCGATTGTTTGCATCGCCCGATCATCTTTATTGGGCATTGTTTCGGCGGGCTTGTGATTCAGAAGGTGAGACCCCAGACCCGTAATTCCTATAAATGGAAATTGACCGTCGTCATGATAGGCCTATACACATGCAACACTGCACAAGGATGATCATCTTGACATATCTGACTCTGTGACCGGAATGCTCTTCTTGGGCACGCCTCATCATGGAGTGAAGGAAAACTCCCAGCTTCAGACCCAGAGCCAGCTATACCAAGCTATAGCCCAGACAAACACGCGAGTTGAGGACAATGTTCTCAAAACCCTAGCTCAGGATAACGAGATGCTTGTGAGCGTTCACTTCGATTTCACTAGAATTGTCGGTAGACACGGCAACTCTGCGCCAATGATCTACTGCTTTTTTGAGCAGCAAAAAACGAAGGTTGGGCGTATTGGTGGACTTGAAAACTTCTCGCCGGTATGTACAACCATGGGGTCACCGTGGGCTTACACGCTCTTCTCTAACCTTTCTTAGGAGTTCGTGGTTGGCGAATCTTCAGGCACGTTGAGCGGGCATTTGAAGGGAGGGCTACCGCTTGACCACTTTACCATGAACAAGTTCGAAGACAGCGAGGACGCCAACTATGCCTCGGTTCGTAGGCAGATCCTGAAAATGAAAAACATGTCAAAGGCAATTATTGACGGGCGATGCCTGGGTAAGCCGGTTCCAATGAGAGAACTTCCGGAACTTACGGCTCCAGACAGTTTCGTGCCTTGGAGATTCCGTACCTGGAACGGTCTGCGGGCTCCATGAGAAACCCAGACGCCTCTTTGGGCAATCTACCTCGGGCTGCCTACTGTCTCACCGATATGTCTTTCATAGCAATAAAATATGTTCTAATCTTTCTTTTAAAACAGCTGCAGAAAGACCGCCGGCACCCCTGCCATCCGTTGCCCAAAGACACCGCCTACCATCTTTACCCGCCCCTATTGCGAGAGAAGCTCATTTCGCGCACCGGGAAGGGATTCTAGAGCTTATCGAAACAAAATTTAAGGAAACTCCGATCATAGTACTTCATGGCAGCTCGGGGAACGGGTAAGCATGGGCTACCTGCTCTAGAGCGCTTCTAGCCGTGGACTAACTTATATGTTACCTAGAAAGACTCATATCGCCGTAGAATATGCCCATAAGCTCCACATAGAGCACCCTGGGTTTACCTTCTATTGGGTTAATGCTGCTAGCGCTGCGCAATTCGAGCTGTCGTACAAACACATCGCCAAGAGCCTCCATCTCGACATGAAAAGGCTCAGGGACGGGAACGTGGTAGAAGCAGTCTTTGATACGCTAAGGCGGGATGTTAGCGGGTACTGGCTCATGGTTCTGGATGGACTAGACGATAGCACAAGCCTTAAGGCGACGGAACCGCCCATTACCGGAAGATCCCTCTTGGACTTTGTCCCCCAAGCGCCTCTTGCAAGGGTGTTGGCAACCACGCGTTCTGAGCCATTAGCGATGCGGATGGTTAATCATAAGCCCCGATATATTATTAGCGTCCCAAAGCTGAATGATGATGACGCCTCTTTCCTCCTTCTCGGCAAGCACACATCGGATAAAACGAAGAAGAAACTGGCATTGACGCTAGCGGAGACACTGGGGAGATCCGCAGGGCCCCTGACAATGGCCTACCTGTATCGCCAGTCAGCTGACGTGACCCTGAAGGGATATATGGACGAGTTGGCGTCTCCAAATCCCCCGGCCAAACCAGAGCAAGGTACAATGCGTGCTTGGCATTTACTCTACAAAGCAATCAAGAACCAGAATCCCGAAGACGCGAATTTGTTAGGTCTTATTGGATCCCTGGAAATCCAAAGCATTCCTAGTGGCTTCTTCGAAAGGCCGCAGTTATTCGACCAGCTGCCACGCCTGGTCCAAAGTGGCATGGTTGAACCTTCCTCCAACGGGAGAGTATACACCGTGACACCCATCGTCCGAAAATGTGTCCAGGACTGGCTCGCAAAAATGAGAGAAAAAAAGGAGTCGGTTGAAGAGCAAGCGCTATTCATCATGTGCGACAGATTCAACAAGTCCACTGAGAAGGACCACGACATAAGCGAGCTTCTCCCCTGTGCCCTCGCCATGCTGAAATTCCAGCCGACTTCAACGGAAGGCAGACGTCACCTCGCAACTCTAGAAAACAGAGTCGGAAATTATTATGCATATCTAGGATATCATCTTCCGGCCTTAGAACATCTCGAGAGGTGTCTCCGCTTGCGTGAGGAAGACCCTAATAAAAAAGACAGTCTCGTTGACGAAACAAGGCGGGATATAGAGAAAGTCAAGAGTCAGCATACACTATCAAAATCGAAATCAGAGACTCTAGCGAATACGGGCGCAACGGCCCGCCAGAAATATGAAGCAGAATGGGAGCTAAAGAAGCTTGAGAAACCAGATGGGCAGGATGAAACCGATATAATCCGCAAAGTAAGCGACTTTGCGACTTTACAACTCGTGCAGGGAGATGAAAAAAGCTCCAAAAAGGCCGTAGCGCTTTATCAACGCGTCCTGGACTGGTGTAAGAAGAACTACGGTGAAGACAACATTGACACGGGTAGGCGCCAGTACAACCTTGCTCTCGCGTATGACAAAGTGGGCGAGTACGACAAGGCCGCGGCCCTATACCAGTCAGCGGCGCAGATCATTGAACAGCATCTCGGGCCCGGGCACTCGGAACTATTGAGAATCTTAGGGGCCTTGGCGTGCATGTATTGCAGACAAGATCGCCTGGATGAGGCGCAGAAGGCGTTCAATGTTGTGCTGCTTGGCCAGCAGAAAGTCCTGGGGTCGGACCACCCGGACACGTTAGTGACGAGACAGAACATTGCTATGATGCTGGAGAGTATGGGCAAGGTGGATGAGGCTGGAAACGAGCTGGAGGAGGTGCTTAGTACCCAGGTCCGCCTGCTGGGTTGCGACGACCCGGCGATATTCCGGACATCTTGCAGTCTTGCTACGAATTATAGGCTGCGGGGGTTGCTCGAGGATGCCGAGAAACTGCTCACGGTGACGCTGGAGAATCAGAAAAGGCTCTTGGGCGAAAACCATCGTGATACCGCCATGACGAAACTGATGCGGAAGGAATTGCTGCATCAGACGGGAAAATTAACCACATGATCTCTCTTACCATTTATTACATCCTTAATGCGTGGTACGAAAGCTTTGTTTCTTTAAAGGGTTTTTACAAACTTACGGTGCCGTGTAGAATGTATTTTTTTTTTTTTTTGATATCAGGTGCATACGCCATGTAGTGCGTCCAAATATCCGAGTCTGTCCTCCCGATTCTAAAGCGAGGCGAGCTATGTCGATACACCTTTGGACTTTACCAGTAAATGCCTTCTGGGTATTTGGAGGCGAAGCCCCTAGAATCCCCTATATATAAACGAAACCTCCCCGCCAGGTGCCGCGGTGGAGGCCTTTTCCTAGGCCGTAGTGGCCCATCAGCGAGGACCCCTCTTAAGCATAGAAAACGAGCTTCAGGCCAAATAACTTGGGAAACATAGGCGTTAATGGTTATCTCTTTATTACCTATGCTACGAACCATCATCTAGAATGCTTTTCTGCCTTTCACTCCCTACAGGACATTTTTCTCTGACACACCCCGCTGATGCACCGCTATAATCCAAAAAGGCGTATCTACATTATCCCCTGACCCTCCGAGTCAACAACCTAAACTGGTGCGAACGAACAATATTAGTTATTATGATGGACCCACCAAATTACTTGGCGGTGAAAAGAAGAAACATCCCCTTGCCACCATGGTCCAACTTCACTTGTGACCTCGCTCCCATCAATTTCTTCTGTGGTATGGCGCTTCGGTGTAGCTTACCGGGATATGATTTAGCCTTGCCGCAATGCCCTTTTCTCCTTGGCCATCTTCCGTTGGAACTGGAGCTTAAGTTCCTGCTCGCGCCGTTCCGCCTCCTGCTTGAGGTAGGCGTCGCGGGCTCGGGCCTGTTCGGCTATTCTATTCTTCTGCACCAATGCCTCGTGCTGCTGGGACCTCGCTTGAGCCTGCTGGTACATATTATTCTTGTGAAGCACTGTGGACTGCTGGACTTTCTGCGCAGTCATCTCGAGCTCACGCGCCCTCCGCGCTTCATGTTTGGACTGTTCAATGGCGGCCTTCAGTTGCGCCTGCTCCAGTTCCCGCCGCATCTTCTCCTGGTGCTCAAAGTTGCTGATCCGCCTCTTCTCCGCCTCGTCTCGCCGCCGCTTGACCTCCTTGGCGATGTGGTCCGGAAGCCCAACGGCATCGGCCGGTTGCTCGGCCTCTGGGTCTGCGTAGAACCGGTCCTTGCATTGCTTGGTCGACAGGAGCCACTTGAGCTCCGATTTTTGAGCCAATGCGGTGTTAGCAGCATATTTGGCCAGGTACATAGTCGGCGACATATAGTACTGTATCCGGGTTTTCGCATCTACGTCGACGAAGACATTGTCTTCGTGATTGATCACACTCCACATCTTCTCTAGGAGAGCTTGCGTGACAGCATATGGGTGCTGGTTGTCGAGTGCCAGGAACAACGGGTTCTTCTGGTGCCATTTTTTGAGGAAGTCTACCTTCCCCTTTTCAAGCGCGTCTATGGTCACTTCAATTTCGGAGACCTTTCGAGTACCGTCGCACTTATAGGCCATTTCCTGAATTGGTGTTCGACCTTCATGTTCCGTGCTAGGAAAGTTGGCGTCATGTTTGGCTTTGATCAGTGCGGTGACAACGTCTGCATGAAGGTGTCTAGCAGCCTCATGGAGGCTGCCATCATTCACTTTAAACTTCGTCTTTAGCAGAGCGTTGACAGAATCAAGGTCTCCCTCTCGGGAGGCAAATAAAAGGGCAGATCTGTCGTGATGGTCTCGAACATAACCATCAGCGTGTGCCTTGAGTAACATCCTTACAATGTCACTGCGGCGACTTCTCGAAGCTAGCATTAGAGGAGTTGTATGTGAAAGAGGCGATGTAAAATTCACGTTTGCTGTGTCTAGGTGAGTATGAAAAACTTCAAGTTAACTGGGAAAGCAAGTGTCCGCTCACCTTTTGCGTCTATTAGGGCTTGAAATACAGCAGATGATACCCGATGGTGCCCCTGGTCTCCACGTAGCAAAGCCCACGCCAATGGGGTAGCAGGCTCCAGGATATCGTATAAGTGAATCTCGACAGTAGCATCAATGTCGCATCCTAGCTCGGCCACTCGCTCTACCAGTTTGTCAGATTCAGGATGCGTGGCTAAGCAGTTGACAATGGGTGGATATCCATTCGGTGATACCGCCTTGAAATTGGGTCCATTCTCATGGCCATTGACTGTAGCAAGGACGTTAATAAGGTCCAGCACGTCGCCTTCATCCAGGGGAGCCATGATAGCTTCTGCAAAAGCACGGGTCATCGTTTCCTTATTAGCACCATGGGAGGCGAGTTTTTTGACTAGAGGAGAACTCGCGTTTCTAATAGCGACTTTGAGTACTTCTCCGAGCTGAAAGTTTACGTTGGCTCCACCAACGGCAAGTAGGGTGTCAAGTAGGGCTTCTGAGGCACGTCCTGCGACGTAGGCGTTCACGGCGTTGAGAAGGGCAAGGTCCACTGGCTCACCCTGAGCACCCCATTCGAGTAGGGAGTGTATGACCCAGAGGTTGCGGTTATCCGAACAATACCAGTCTCGAGAACACTCCACCAATCCTCTCAATGCCTTATTTAAGGCTTTTGGGCTTATCGAGGTTGATAAAAGGTTAACAGCATCTGGTTCGAGCAGGATAACTGCTTGACAGAAGGCGTCATCGACCGACGGACCGGAAGCACCTTGGTCTAGGAGAAACTGAACGACCGGGAGACCTGAATGTGAAGCCCATTGGTTTCCCAATGACATTGTGGCGGCAAAGCCAGCTACGATGGCTGTCTTTGACACCTTCGACTGAACAAGGTATTCCAGAATTTCGAGGTTCAGAGACTTCGCCCCGAGTGCTATAGCGATGGTTTCTAAGCGCTCGGCGTCCGGAGGGTTATTGGACCTAGCCTCTACCAGCATAGCGACAGTCTGCTTCCTCAGATGTGGGTCCGCTAATGACATCGCGGGGCCCAAAGCCGCACAGATCGACTCGACAGATGGCTGGTATTGAATAAAGAGATCAAGTAAACTAACCCATCCTTTTGTTGCTGCGACGATGAGGGGATAACCCCCCTTTATGTTGACATCGGCGGCCCCTTCATTCAGAAGGAGGCGTATAAGGTCGTATTGAGCACTCTGGTTGGCGGCTAATAATGTGCTATCAAGAACTCGAATGAGTGTTTCACTGACAGCGTCGCCTCGGAGGCCAGCAGAGAGCAGGAGGTGAATCATCTGTCGGGTGACTCGAACATCTTCCAACTCAGTTGCTTGGGAAATCGCTCCGGTTATTATTGGATTTGTTGGCTTGCCGTGCAAAACAGTCTTGAGTAGGTTCGGCTGTCCGCTCCTGACAGCAAGGATGACAGAAGCCCCGCCTTGATATTCTACCGACGCGCCATATCGAATGAGGATGTCCGCCAGTTGCCGCTGCCCGTGCTCGATAGACTTAACCAGAGTCGCATCGGTTGTTGGCCCCTTCGCTCCCGCTTGTAGACATACCTCCAGGACCTCGTTTTGCGCGTAAGCATACGCTTCTCCCACAGCCGAGTCCAGCAAGTCCGTATGCGGCTTCATCCGCTGATGAGACGCGATTAATTTCGCGATGCCTGGCCTTCTGCTGCGGATGGCTCCTCTAAGTGCAGCCGCCTTATCGAAAGCCACATTGGCGCCCTTTTGTAGTAGTATCTTGACCTTCGTCTCGTGTCCGTATGTCACAGCATGAACAAGAGCTTGATCGCGGCAGTGTTGGCAGGCTCCTCTGACTTCACCCAGAAGCCGGTCAAGAAATTCGTCAGAACAATGCTCGATGACATCAAGGAACTCTTTGCATAATGGGGTTGCGTTAGCGCCCCTAGCAAGCAGGATCTGAAGCTTGATCAGATCGTTATGCATAATCGCGGTGGGGAGCGCCTGCGTTAAGGCCAGCTCATCAGCCTCTTTGGCAAGGACCAACAAGATGTCATCCGAGCAGTTACGCGTCGCATTCTCGAGCAAGTTGCTGCGGACATCTTTCTGGTCTCGATTCATCATCATCTTTAAGACATTGCTGCTCTTTCGCCGTGTGAAGCAAACGTCGGCGCCGTGGTCAAGCAAGACCTGGACTAATCCTGTTGTCGCGTTCTCTACGGCGCCTTGAGCAATGGCGTCGAGGGCTGCCGTGGCCTCCTTGTAGCTGAACCTGCTACCATGCTTCGTGGCATACTGATTCATGAGTTCTTCCGCCAATATCCGGTCGTCTTCGGTTGCATGAAGGGATTGGAAAGAGGGGCCACTCATTTGAGAGAACCTTGGGTTAGAATTCGCTTGTGTAGGTCGTGGATTAAAACTGCCTTGAGACAGGGCCGGACTAAAGCCGGACGAGGATCTTGACGGAAGGTTCATCGTCATGTCAGTTGAGATGGAGCGCGTCATGTTAAGTGAATGGTAATCGACAGCGATAGAGGAAGAATTCAGCAATAGATTTTGAGGTTAGGACGCTTAGCCTGCTATGGGGATTTAAGGATAATCGGAGCAGGCTACACCCAGTCTTGCAACTGACCTCGTTCCAAAAAGACCTCGGGAAATCCTCTAGCATGAGCAGGTGGGAGGTGATAAAGTACCCGTGGAGAGAGCCTTGCTTCACTCTATTTAGCCCGGGAGGCTCCAAGAAGCGCATGGCTTCCGAATATAGCGTACTAGTATTACCATATGGGTGACCCTAAATCCGCCACTACCAGCACGATTGGTGGTGGTATTACGACCCAGTATGACCGCAGTTTCATCTCAGGCCTCATTCGAACTATGGAGTACTTCATTTCTATGTACCTCAACCGGCGTATGAAATCATTTCTTAATAGGGTAGCATGCATTGGAGCGGGGCATAACGGGTTGGGTGTTTGGGGGCAGGAAGTGTCTGCGGAGAATTGTCGCATGCATTGGAGCGGGGTGTAAAGGGTGAGCGTCTGGGGGCAGGAGGTTCAGCCGAGAATTGTCCTATGCATTGGTGCGAGAAGTTCAGCCATGGCGCCTTGTACCGAACGATCCCCAGCAGCCACGTCGTCTACGGCTCTAAGTAGCATGTGATAGGGTCGGAAGTCGCGAGGCTCCCAGATTGGTCGAGATCTAAAATTAGCTTGATAGAAATGGAGAGGGTGGCGGGCGACATACACTTTAAACCATGAGATACTACTCAAGATAAATTTACTCAATGTTCATCTAGGTTAGAAAGCCATGAAGCAGGATGAACTGGAATGGCAGAACCTTCAAGTCCCATTCACTTTCAAAACATGAGCGGGACCAAGGTGATAAGTCCACCGGCTCCCATTGCCGTTCAACCTCAGCCTCGAGTTCCGGTTCCGGGCTCGGCCGAGTCCATTTCTAGCCTTCTAACAGGTCGTGGCTTCTGCTGTCCACATTTTCCAAAATACCACGTTGGGAGTAGTCCGGATCTAGGGCAGTATCCAAGTCGACTCGCATTTTTCCACGCCACTGGCAAGGATACCGGGATCAGCTTTCTGGATACGAACAAGCTTTGCAGCAAGTGTCTCAATCTTGCCGTGCCGGATGGCTTCAACTACTGGTCCACATCTGTGACGGTGAGAGATCTCAGAGCCAGCGACTCTCCGGCTTCCCAGACCACTCCATCTCTTCCACCGCGATGGCTGGATATGGCTACGTCCTCGGATAGCTATCCACGATTATTCCAAGCCGGAACCGAAGGTTTCCCTCAGAATACACTTGATGCCAGGCATATCGCAAGTCATTGCGTCGCGCCGCCTGCGACCGTCCACATACCTCAACTTCCAGGCGCCAAGGAAGCATGGCTGTGGTTGCAGGACCAGCGCAAACCTTTCTACATTGACCAGCTGCATCTTAACAAGGGATGGTCCCCATTCGGGGAGATGATGGCTTATAACGATTCTGCGATTGCAGAGAAAACCGGCGTAGCGTTCAACTTGGCATCACAAACAACCGAACGGAAGACTAAGAGAGCTAGGAAAGCTCCCCTTCAAGGTGGTAAGGGACCTGTGAGCGATGTCACCGCCGGTGACAAGGATGGAGATGCGTCTGAGACTGTGAAGCGTGGCAAGGACATCCCATCGCTAGAGGATACAATAACTGTGACCGCAGCAACCCCCGATCCCAGTGCTACTCCTACTGGAACTACCCGTCAGGCTTCCAAACATGTCCAGGAAGAAAAGGGCAAGAGATCTGTCTCGACGAAATCGGCAAAAAAATCGTCTCACACAAGGGCTGTTATTCCTGTTGTCGAGAAAAGCGGGGGGACTTCAGCCGCAGCCTCATCAGCGAGATCTACCAAGAAATCTTCGTCAACAGCAAGACCTATCATTGACTTGAACAAAAAGATCGCACCAAAGACTAGCAGTGCGGCTGAGCTTCTGAAGGAAAGAGCCGAATCTCAAGCACTGCCGTGCAACCCTACGGAAACCGCAGAGCCCATTGGCGTAAAGATTGCGGACAAGAAAACCGTTAAAGCGAAGGTGCCATCGAAGACTAGCCAAAATTTCATGCATACCAAAAACTGGTCCCAGCCTGATCCGATCCCCTTTGACAGCCCGATAATGACATTGAAGTTGGATGATTATAAACGTCGAGCGACAGTTACTGATCCTAAGGTATCGCTCTCGAAGTCGCCACTCAAGCAGTTTCTCAAGAAAGACAAAATCAAGGACGACAATGTCAGTTTTTCAGGGCCAGAGTCATCCTCTCGAACCCCTGCTGTCACATCATTCATTGAAATGACGACCAAGGGAGAAAGCTCCGCTCCCATGGCGACTTCTGAATTCATTGCGTCCATTGTACAGGGTACACCAAGTGCAGTCTCACGGGAAGCCAAGCCTAGAATCACCAAAACTCCCAAGAGCCAGCTTCCTAAAACAGAGCATCCCGGGAACGAACCATCTAGTATGAAATCCCTCGGGGGGAAACTTGAAAAGATCTTGGATAAGCGAGCTGAGAACAAGGTCGATAATCATGTTCGTTATCGTGATCCTGGAAGGGCGAGTCATATAGACCGACCGCGCAGAAAGCACCACTCCAGAAGTACTTCGCCTGCCGCAAAGCCGAAGAAGCCCCACGGGGAGCGTCCGACATACCTACCTCATGAAGAGCACGGCTCTGGGGGTAATTCGGCTACAGAAAAGCCGAAGAAGCCTCACGGGGAGCGTCCGACACACCCACCTCACGGAGAGCACGGCTCCGGGGATACTTCGCCTGAGAATCCGGCGCCTAAAAACCCAACTGAGAATTCAGAACCCACAGCTGAGGTATCCGAGACTCCAGTTTCCGAGACTAGAGATACCGAACAAAAATCTCGTGAAAACCCAACCTCTGGAAAACCAACTGAGAATCAAGAACCTCCACTTGAGGCGCCCCAACCTCCAGCTTCCAACACTGGAGATGGCGAACAAGAACGTCCTGAAAGCCTGACCCCTGGTAAACGAACTGAAATCCAAGAACCCACACCTGAGGTGTCCCGGACTGCCGCAGCTTCCAACACTGGAGACACCGAACATAAGCCTCCCAATCGCGTACCTTCTAATACTACTACCACAAATGGCCCAGAAGGCAAGACAGGTGCGACAGCAGGATTAGCAGTAAGCCCAATGTTAGACGATGAGCACGCACCTTCCAAACATAGACCGGATAGTTCTCCAGCTAGCTCCGCGCTTAGCATGCCCGTGAATTCAGAGCTGCCTTCGCGGACGGGTACACCCTTGTTGCGTGGTTCTGCAGAGGCAAGTGAGGAGGGCGGTAGCGACTACTTGAAGGGGATACCCGGCGACTATGAGGGCTCTGACAATGGCGACGTTGACAATGATTGCGGCAGCATCGATGAGACCTACGGGGCTGGCCAGGGTCACTTGAGTGACAATAGCGAGCATCGTCGGTACGAAGATAGCCTGAAAGCTAGCGATGATGACAATGAGCATGCCAACGCAGAGGAAACCGATGAGCCGTCTGACATTTATTCGATGAACGGTGACGGGTATGATCTGAGCGAAGATGACCCGGAAACTAGCGATGGTGGGCAACCAGAGCCTAGTTCACAAATACAAGCCAGTGGTGATGAGAGTGACGGCGAGCAGGACATGGACGATGCGGTTAGGGGACAAGACAGTCATAATGACAATTATGAATCTGGGACGGAAAGCGATGAGGAGTTTGAACCGGATGATGATGACGAGCAAGTGGAGAACACAGAGGAAGAGGAACAAGACAGTCATAATGATAGTGATGAGTCTGGGACGGAAAGCGATGAGGAGTCTGAACCGGATAATGATAAAGAGCAAGTGGGGGATACAGAGGAAGAGGAACAAGACAATCATGATGATAATTATGAGTCTGCGACGCAAAGCGACGAGGAGTCTGAGCCGGATGATGGTGAGCAGCAAGTGGGGGACACGGAGGAAGACGATAATAATGATGATGGTGATTCCGGAGAAGATTCCACGAGCGACGAAGATTGGTAAGGGCGTTAAGGTTATAAAGATTACAATTAGGCTACTTAGGAGAGCAAGTACAATGGTTGTCGGATCCAGCCGGAGGCCCAAGTGTATGGGCCAATCTATGATACCACATACGGCCACTTACGGCGATCTTGGATAGCCATCCCCTTTAGTTCCAGCAAATTTTTTTTTTTTTTTTTTTTTTTTTTTTTTTTTTTTTTTTTTTTACATTTTCAAGGAGTTGTTAGCAGTTATAGTGATCGAATGCAGAAATGTAGCTAAAGCTTCGTATATTTTTAAAGATATTTTAAAGAGTATTTTCAAAATTTCAGCACCACTTACTTGTGGAGATTCTGTCGGATATAGGGGACATCAGTTCTGCTGTATTCAATGACTAGATGCGAATACTTTAGAACGCGCATTGCTGTTTAACGTAGTCTAGTTACGGAACATATATGTTCCGATCAAAGGGAGCCTTTCCATATATAGGGTACAATACGTACCCCCTACTAGCTAACACTCCCTTAAAGCATTAAAGCATTTACGGCGTTAATCGTTATACCTCTTTACTTTTTAAAGTTAAAGCTTTCTATTTTATTTACTTGAGTGACTTCGAAGAAAATGGAGAACGAGCCAGGGAGGCCTGAGCTAGCTGAGGTAATGCGTACTGAACTCTTGGAGTGGTCTAGCCACGGAACACATATGTTCCGATCAAAGGGAGGCTTTCCGTATATGGGGTGCTAGTGCACCCCTGCTAGCTGACAATATGTTCCGTAGCTAGACTACGTTAAAAAGCAGGCGCGTTCCAAAGCACTCGTGTTATGACCAAAGGGCTTGGCCCGTTGAGGGACGGTCGGAGGATGCGGGGTGCATTCCCGATGTGGGTCTCGGAATACGTGACTGGCTTAAAAGGCTCAATGAGTTTGATTGGATCCAGGAAGGCTTGGCGCCTTGAGCCAGTCGAGCCAAGGAAGTCTGGCTCAAAGGGGCTCAAAGGGGCTCAGAGGGGCTCAAAGGGGCTCAGAGGGGCTCAAAGGGGCTCAGAGGGGCTCAACCACTGTGGGAAGGTTTGAGCCGGCTTGAGCATCTTGAGCCGGGAATAGGATATATACGCTCGTCATCCCCTATGCTCTAGATAGTACCAGCTTGCAATACAATTTGTTTCCCAGATTACTGTCTGCTATTACCAGACGTAACTATTCGCACCTTATTGCTCAGATTCCCACGATACCACTGCCAACATAAAGCGTACGACTAGGTCTAATAGTTGGTTAAGCCCATAGCCGTCACAACTCGCAACTAATCACCCAATACAATACAACTGACGTCCCCTATATCCGACACCTACTGCTCTTTAAAGTAGCCTAGCAACGTATCATATATCATCCGATCAGAGGGAGCCTTTCCATATATGGGGTGCTGGTGCACCCCTGCTAGCCGACAGAAGCCGCCTATATATAGCCGTAAGACCCCTATTCAGAAGGTTTCCACCGTATCCCGATATTAGCACTTGACAGTGGGAGCCCGAGCTGTGTACAGGATCTTGAAGAAATGGGATATCCCAGGTTTTGCGAACGTGCAATCAGATATTTTGGTGCAGAAAAGACTGCTTTTCGTCGGTGGTCAGGCCCAAAAAAATTGGCGTGGGAGATGTGGTGCATGGTTATGGTGCGGCAGGCTGCGTAATTCCAGGAATTAGATAGCCTCGGATAACTTGGTCATATCACGCCGAGGATCTTATAAGGTCTAATTTCTTTGTATAAGGTTGTCATCGCAAGATGGATGTGAGTTCGTCATAACCTGGCTGCTTCGGACAACCCAGCCAGGGACAAAGGTTTCCCAGGTACCCGAGTACCTAGATAGGTTCTTGCATACCTGAGACAGCAAGTCTCTCGACAACTTGGACAGCTCCCATGGCCTAGTTGGGAGGCAAGACGTCCACCGTCCTCTTCCCCGAAAGACCGCGGTTCAAGTCTGGGAACTGGCAATACTATTTCCCTTTACACTGTAAGTCTTCTCCCAACTTTGGCAATACTAACGTTATAGGTCTTCTCCAGCTTGGAACGGTAACGTGTGTCTATACCTTCAGGCTTGAACACTAGTCATTGAACCTTGCTGCCGTTCTCAAGCTACTTCTTAGATCTCCGGATCACAATAACTAAGTTATCTTCACCCAATTTCCCTACGAAACTTTCTATAATTTTTTCCCTCTTCTTTTGCCTTACTCTGCTGAACTTCCACCACCCCCTTGTCCCTCTTACCTTAAAGAGCTGACAGTACACTTATTATACCTCATAGCCTTCGAGCATGCACTGGGACAAGACACTGCATGGGATAAGGCGTTACGAGAGATCTGACTATACCGTAAGACACACACGCCGCAATGATGCTCAGTGCTGACTTGGAGTCATGTACATGGGTGGGAGCAAATCTAGACATGGGCAATAGGTCTGCGAAGATGCTCAAGGTTTATATCAATCCCCTCCGAATCGTATTCACCATCAGAGATCAACACTGTGTCAGACTATACGGAAAGGGGGCATTCCGTGGTCATCCGGCATTTAGCGTCTCCCATTATGAAGCAACTCTGGACTTTAAATTATTGTAAGTCTCGTAAAAAAACTCATTCATGCCTACATAAGAATTCTTCAATGCCATGATTGATTATATCGATTATCATGAATCTAATCGAGGTCGGTGGTCGACGTCCTGCTTATGCCAAGACGAGGCAAACAGACTATACCAACTCGGTGCGGCGGGCTGACTGCTGCGCCTCAGGTTCGCATCCCATCCAATGATCCACAATTCACAACGCCTGGCTGCCCTACGTGCAGCCAGCCATATGTAGGACCCCCGGAGTTCTGCTGCCTGGCGGAGGCCTCTCTCCCGCCTTATGTTGGTGGATAAAGAATTAACTCAGTTGCTGACTTGAAAACAACTACCATACGATGCACACGCATGCCCAAGGACCGGGATATGCTGACGTTTTCTTGCTCGACACATACCAATTCCGTTGTCATTTGTCCCCGAGTGAGCGTCCTGGGTTCGGCGCCCGTCGGCGATTGTGCGATTAGTCTTCCCTCCTACCTAGCTACCCAGGCCACTCCCATCCCGGCGTGTGCACTTCGGATCAAGGGCGGACGCAAGAGCAATGCCACGGCGGTCGCACTCCGCAGCGTTCGCGCGCACACTCTCCTCCTCGGGCTACAAGAGGGAGCAACCATGCGAGATTGCAAACGGGTCCCTTTCCCCCACAGGGACCGCGTTCTTCTACGAAGCGGCATCGACACCGGTCGGGCGCAAGTTGGCGCCGGCGAACCACGCACATCATCCCCCTTTTACCGAAACCCGAGACGGCGCGCTAATGGCGAATTGCAGTCTTGTCGGTCTTGCTCCAGTCTCCACCGCAGGTCGTTTTAAGGTTAGGGACGCCCCACAGGCGACTCCGCCGCCGCCATTAGCCCTCGGCCTCGACCGCCGAGACTCCGGGTTCTCGGAGGTGGGTCTGCTTCCGCTGCAGCCAGGAGACCTGAGCATCTGCGGCGACAGCGGAGGCACATGGAAACTGCCGTTGCCGTTCAACAATGAGTGCTTCGACCTGTCGTCATACGGCGCGCCAGCGCTGCCACTCCCGCTGCCGCGGCCCCTGAGCTCCAGCAGCTCGGTGGCGGCGTACTCGCCCCCCGAGTCGACGGCGTCGGGGACGCTGTCGACAGTGCCGCTGGACTTCGCGTCGGAGGTCGTGTCCCCAGTCGACCGCGTCTCTTCTTCCACCTCGTTCTCGCGGGGCCCGAGTCCGCTGTGCAAGGTCTTGCCGTCAGAAGTCGGTGGACCGGAAACGGAGGGCGGCGGCGGGTACGTGTGCCTGGCATTCAGGTGCGAGTCGACGTTCTCCCGCGTGCAGGACCTGGAACTGCACGCGCGGACGGCACACCGGCACGTCTGCCTCTGGGGCGACGAGGGCCCGTGTGAGAGTGCGGGTTTTGCCACGAGGGAGGAGCTCAACTGGCACGTGAAGAAGGAGCACTTGCTGGTCTGCCCCGTGCTGGGCTGCAAGGAGAGCGCCTTTCAGCACAGGGAGCTAGTGGATTGCCATCTCAGGTGGGCCCATAGCGGGGTGATGAAAGCCGTCGGTGACGGCGACGAGAGCACGCCTGGCTCGAGCGCCTTGCTTCAGGCTTCGTCTGAACCGTCTCGACCGGAAGCGGCATCCCTTAAGCAGGGAACCGAGACGACTCCATTGAAGAGGAAGGTGGAATCTTCCGCGGATCGAGTCCCGAAGATGGAGATGTCTATCCGTATCTCCAAGAAGCGTTGCAAGGATCAACTACGAGCGGTTCTCGAGAAGAGATTTAGAAGAATGAAAGGTAGGTTCCAGCGAACCACGTCTTATTTGCGAATGTGCACTAACAAACTTCAAGGCGCCCCTCTACAAGCAGGTGACAAGCCAACAGCTCTATCAAATCACCTCCCAAGGTCAGCGGAACCCATCAGCTTCTCGATCATATGGGAACACTGCGTGTTACCATTCCTCATAGAGTTCATCCCGAAATGGTGCGGTCCAGGCCACGTGATTAGCGTGACGCGCGGACGAAAGCCGAACACGCGCCGGATCTGCATCATGACGAGGCGCGCCGTCTCCACGGCCCGGCGGATCACGATCGCGGGCCACGTGCGCGATCTGCTCCCCATTATGTACCACGACGCCATCTCGTTCGTGTTCCCGACGGGGGAGGTGGACCGCCTAATGGTGTGGGCGCGGGGGCTCGGCCGGGACATGCCGGACGAGGTGTGCCAGCCGCGGAACCCGTTCTGCTACCTCAGCCCCTGCATGGGCGACAGTATCGGCGTGACCCTCGAGGACGGCGACGAGATCACAGCGACGTTGGGTCCGTGCTTTATCATCGCCGGCGGGAGCTACTGGCTGGCCAACTTCCACCCGTTCGTGGAGGCGGTTCAGGGGACGACTGAGGCCGTTACCATCGAGCACCCCTCCCCGGACGATCGTTCGAGGTGCTTGGGCGAAAGCCACGACGCATTGAGCAGCGACGCGTCCGACTTCAAACTAGGGACACTGACCGCGACCTCGGGATACGACCTGAAGACCACGAGGGTATCGCACGACCCATACTGGGAAGAGTGCGACAAGGAACCTCCTTTGATAGTGACAGATTGGACATTAATCTCGGCACAGACGAGGCAGGCCAACCTGCTGAGGAAATTCCCATCTACCATGCAGCGCAAGGAGACGCCAGTCACAGCCACGAGCCCCGTTATCCCAGGGGCGATAGTATGTTCGACGGGACGCACATCGGGCCACCAGCGCGGTCAGATATGCGAGATCCCAGCCTACGTGCACGGCACCAAGGCGGGCAACGGCACGGGCAAGGCGACGCGCGAATGGTTCATCGAGGAACCCGAGTTGGGCGACGGCGACGGGGACGAAGACGCCTGGATCCGCGGCGGCATCGGCGTGCAGGGCGACAGCGGCGCGGCGGTGGTCGACAGCGAGACCAACGCCCTCGTGGGCCAGGTGTGGGGGCGGAACAAGTACTTCGGGCCCGGGCCCCGAACAACGTTCTTCACGCCGATCTTGGACGTCATCGACGACATCCAAGAAAAGTGCGGGGAGCAGACGCGGCCACAGCTGCCGCAGTACCGCGACGAGGCGGACCGGTGGCCCGCGTACCCCGTGTGCCGGCGCTGCTTCGACATGCGCGAGTACCTTGACAGCAGGCGCAGCTCACGCGAGTCGCTGATGTCTATGATCGGCTTTACCGGGGGAGGAGACCAGCACGACCGCGACCTCACCTCTTCGATCTCGGAGTTGGCGACGCCGAAAGGGCCCGTCGGAACGCCGAGGGGAGACAGCTCGTACCTGCTCCGACACGTGGGCCCAGATGAGCCGGGAACTTCGTTCGGCATAAACGTCTTCTCGCCTGCGTCCTTCAACAGCGCGGTCTCCCCCGCCCCTGTCCATACCTTCATTCCGGCGTTTCAGCCGAAGTCGCCGATAGTTAGCGAGGTCCGCAGCGCATATGCTCAGACAATAGAGGAGGACGACCTCTGCGACCCGATCTCTACCCATAGAAACGAAGTTGCGCTAGGGAAGCGGCCGCTTAGGTCCGAGCCATTGGTACGCAAAGGCAGTCAGCAGTGGGAAAAGAGACCAAGAGTATCATAGCGGCAGACAAGCCGCCGGGAAATTTGGGTCGGTAGATGTAACGGCGGGTATACGCGGATCGGGTCTCCTAGTTATTTTTGGATATAGCAGCACCAGAGTATGGCGGTGTTGAATTCGTGACCCATCTAGTGGTTATGTGGACTCGAGCCGTAGCCAACCCCATTGCCCCTAGCCTGAACCCTGCTCATCCAGGCAGGCCACCCCTCGCCATTTTTCTTGCGCGCTGTTCCCTTCTGTTATGATTGGCCCGCGACCCCTTATTTGCTTCCTTCCGCCGTCTAGCTTGCTCCGTCTCCTTCTCGCCGGTGGGACCCGCTACGTTCCCACCGCGGCCACCACCGCCTCGGCCCCTACCTCTACCCCGGCCGCGACCACGCGGTCCGCCGCCACGAGAGCCGGAAGCGCTGCCACCATCGGCCTCCGAATCCTCCTGTTCCGAGCCCGCCCGCCAGGCAGTTGGCGCCAGAGCCGGTTGCTCCCCACCAAAGGCGCTGTACTTCATCTCCAACTGCTTCATCTGCTGTGGGCTTCTGCCGAGCATCACGGCCCAACCTTCGATAGCCTCGTCCGTCATACCCGTCTCCTGCCTCAGCTTGCCTCGGGCCTGGCTGCGCCTTGTAGCGGCGTCTCTGTCGAAAGATTTTGGATCCGCTTGATATACTCTAAAGAGGACTTCTTCACTGGCATCCTTGCGCTTCTGATCATCGGCATCCTCCGAGTGGCCATCGTTAACTGCGAAACCCGCATCGGCTGCATCGTAGGTGTCGTCGCGTTCGTCATCATCAGCGTCGAAGGCGGACAGCGCTGAGAGGATGGCTGCTTTGTTCGGGGCATTAGACCGATCCTTGAGCATATCGTCGGCTGTTTTGCCCGGGTCCCGCTTGCCAAAATGCAGGCTTGACATATCGACCGACAGTCTATCAAGCTCGTCGTCGTCATATATGTTATGCCGTACGGGGAACTGGGGAGGAGTAGACCGCGGAGCGATGTCGCGGCTTTTCCGCCGAGTCCTCTCTGGGGACCTATGATTCAATTAGCATGTAGTCTTCGTTTTTGTGCCCGGTATGCAAGCCTTACAGTTCCTCAGCGCGATCAGCACTAGCTAGGTGTGGTGGCAGTGAGTCTTCCAGTAGGTGCGCAATGACCTGCTCATTGTTGTCACCATACTCATCGAGGAGCTTGGAGATGAAGGCGGACCCTAGATCCGGGAACAGATCTTGTATCTGAGAGATCTGGCTCATACGGTGAACATGCATTTGTCCTTGGATGTCATCCTGGTCCTCGGTCATGATCCCTTTGCCCTTATCTATCTTCCGCCTGGTCAATCTCTTCGGCCTAGCGTTGCCACCAGGCTTGCGATGACCTTCTAGTGCAGTGATGACCGACTTCAACCTGGTCGTAGAAGAGCCGGAAGCCTCCAAGCGAGACTGTATTTGCTTCAGTATAGGAGTGGCGGTGACCAATTCGGGTACCATAGAGTCATTCTCATTAATCGGACCGGCTTTATATGCATCAGCTGCCGCCTTCAAGGAGTAAAGCTGATCAGTGAGCATGGAGAATTTAGGTGGTTCTCCCTTGGTCAAGCCTATTAAACACAGATAGGCCGTGGTGATGATAGTCTTCCGCAAAGGAGGATTCATGACTTTGTAGCAGCTTATGAGGCCATCCAGGAAGTCACTCCCGGCCAAGAAAAAGGCCGCCGTGTCAGTAGATGCGTGGATGAGATGATTTAGCCTCTTCAACCGAGCCTCGAGCAACCCGGTATCGCCTTTGACGCCAGAGTCGAGACCGATGATGAGCTGCTTCTTGAGGGCTTGTAGAGAAGTTTCAGGGGTCTCCCCTGGTTTCTTGAAGAGGTCATTGATCAGGTTTGAGGTTCTCTTCTTCGCATAGACGCGAGAGAAGTCAGAAAGGAACTCCCATTGGAGCAGAGGCAAAGGGGTGCCTGGTGTCTTGAGAAGCCTCGCAGTAAGCAAGAACGACTGTCGAAGAAGGGCAGTTGCGGACGGGGATAGGCCAAGTATAGACGGGCCGGAAGACGCCGTCTCCCTCATGAACGAGGTCAAGAACGGCGCAAGAGATTCATCCTTGACTGACAGGCGCAAAAATTCATTCTCGGATAGCGAGAGGTGAGCTTCGGACAATGCAACCCAACTCGACAGACAGGCTTCCCATTCCTCCGGGAGGATGCTATCCCGCCAAGACGACTCCGGGAAAGGCACAAACGGTGGTAGCGTCAATGACATGATGTCGTCAAAGTTGTGCGAAGGGGGACCCTGCGGTAGCTTTCGGCAAGGGAAAATGTGAAGTTCGGATAATCACTGAATACAGGCGGACGTCATGTTGGGGAATGTCTTGTCGAGTTAGTATTTTATGTCCCCATTATCATGAAAGCACGGAGCGGAGCGTCTGGCCGGATGACTCCCATCGAAGTTGGATGATGCAGCAGGCCGGGGCAGGATCCTAGCTCAGATCTCCGGATGCAGGTACGTATCTACAAACTACTTCAGATAGCCCCATAATTTCATGATTTAATCCATTTTCGTACTAGCCCCGGATAGCCCTATCGCCTATCTTATCAGCGCCCACACGGAAAGGAAAATGGAGAAAAGGTCCCGCCTTCGCGATTCAACGATAATTATCTAGAAGCCAAGCCCACCACCACCATCCTTCCCTTTGGAACTTTCTCTATCATCGCCTTCATCACTTAGCCGAAACGTACCATCGTTCGAGTCGTGAAGGCACCTAACCGCCAATCCGATCTGATCCGAAATCCAGTCCGCTGCCACCGAACCGACAAATCACAAACTTGCCCGACAAGATGTCTTACAACAAGGGAGACAAGGACTTCGGCGAGGCGCCCAAGGTCCACAAGATCCGCATCACCCTGACGAGCCGCAAGCCGCAGGCCCTCGAGAAGGTGTGCACCGAGCTGATCGAGCGCGCCAAGAGCAAGGACCTGCGCGTTAAGGGCCCCGTCCGCCTGCCCACCAAGAACCTCAAGATCACCACCCGCAAAACCCCCTGCGGTGAGGGCTCCAAGACCTGGGACACCTTCGAGATGCGCATCCACAAGCGTCTCATCGAGTAAGTCATGCCATTACTCGTATGGGAAAATGGGAAGAAGATGCGGTTTGGCTAATGAATTGTGATTCAGCCTGAACGCCCCTACCGAGATCGTCAAGCAGATCATCGTCAACATTGAGGCCGGTGTCGAGGTCGAGGTTACCATCGCCGCTTAGGGTAGCTGATGACGAACGTTAATTCTTGGGCAGCGCAACTGGGATACCGCGAGTGCCGAGTATCACAATGGCTGGGATATTGGGAGATCATATCAACTCCAAGCCAACGAGGGAGGTTCTCGTAGCTACGGCTGTAAAGTAGGGCCGACAGTACTTCATGAAAGAGGACTGAAACTCAATCCAAATAGAAACCGATGAACCCACACTGCCTTCAGCCCTAAGTGCTACTCGAAAACCATTGCACCAAGTGATTTGTGTTCGTTAGGATTGTGTCTACCTACTTGAGGGGTATCTTCCTTCCGATTCAATTATTGCCCTTGGGGGCAGAATGCTATATGTATGAATATCCCTTGTAGCAATGCTGTCACCTCAATACACAAGCCAGCCTGTCTCCTTTTCCATGTCATGTCATTCGTGTCGTGTCCCTGTCATGCCATATTACAATTAAAAAGCCCAGGTGCAGTCTTCCCTCAAGGGTGGCACCTCGGGCATATCGCCCTCGAATCTGCCCGTAGCCCCCATCTTCTCGTAGGCCGCCCTCACAGCGTCCGTATAATCCGCCGGTTCCGCAGGCTCCGTATCCCTGTTGTAAGCAGGCGGTCCGTTGGGAAACAAGATTTTCCGCCAACTTCCGTCGGGGTTTCGTACTCCAGGCACCGGCTGCTCGTCGGCTGCGGCGTCCTCGGGTCGCTGGTCCTGATACCGGTCCCCTGCCTTCCACCTGTAGACGACGGGCTGCCCCGTCCACGCCGTGAGCCTGCCGTCGAGACCACGCGCAGTATAGCTCTCGACCGGCGGGTGCTGCTTCTTGCTATCCGGGGCGTAGGGATTGTTCTGCCCTGACGCCGGTTGCGCTGCCTGTGATTGTGTTTGCGGCTGGGTCTGAGCCTGAGCCTGAGCCTGAGCCTGAGCGAATGGATTGCCCCCCGCCGCTGGGGGTGCTGGGGCCGCTGGGGCGCCGAAGGCTGAGGGCGAGGGCTGGCCGAAGGGGTTCTTCGCCGCCGCGGCGAAACCGGATGGGCCGCTCGAGGGCTGGCCAAACGGGTTTCTCTGCGCTGGGGCCGACGTCGTATCCATCGACTGGTCCGCGGGCGCACTGATCTGCTGCACGAACGGATTACTAGCCGCCGGCTTACCGAAAGGACTAGAAGCCGGAGCGGCCGGCGCACCGAATGGATTTGGCTGCTGTCCTAACGTCGCCGGCTGCCCAAAGGGGCTCGGCGTGCTCTGAGCTGCTATCTGGGCGAACCCTGACGGCGCCGAGGCTGCGGCGAACGGGTTTGGTTTCTGTCCCAGCGCCGATGGTTGGCCGAAAGCTGGACCGGATGAGCCGATTTGGGAGGGCTGCCCGAAGGCAGGAGCAGCCGTTCCCAGCTGTGATGGTTTTCCAAATGCAGGGGCAGAGGCGCCTAGCTGTGACGGCTGACCGAAGGCGGGCGCGGCAGCAGATGCGAAGGGATTCGGCTTCTGTCCCAAGGCTGACGGTTGGCCAAAGGCTGGTGCCCCGGCACTGCTACCACCACCGCCGAATGGGTTTGCTTGACTCGCAGATTGGAAGGGGTTCTGGTTGGCGCTCGGGGTTGTGGCGAAAGGGTTTGAAGCGACTCTACCCTGCTGGGTAGCATTCCTCGCGAAGACGCCATTGGTGCCGCCCTCTCTCGTGTTCTGATTGCAAATATCTATGCGGTTCGGATGCTTGTTTTCGGCGGCCAAGACAAACTGCACTGCGCCGTCGAGGTCGTTTAAGGACGCTTGGATCTGTTGTTCCGCCTGCTGATAAAGGGCTTGGACTTCAGATAACTGCGTGGTTACACATCGTTAGCAAGCAAGAAATAGTTGCAGACGGCATACAATCCAGCAAAATGACTTACTGCCTGTTGCGGGTTCGCGGAGCCCATGACGTATAGTCTCACTTCCTCGAGACTCTGCTCCCGCGGGTATCCTCCGAATAGCTGCTCTGGGGCATCCCTTCCAGGACCGTAACACGACAAAATCCATGGGGGCCGCTCGTCAGCCAGATCAAGCTTGATACTGTCTTTCGTGATCTTGTATTGGTTGGTCCCTGCCGACAGTCCTCCACCACCACCAGAGCTGCTTAGGGCGCCAAAGCGATTGGCGTTGGAACTCGACGCGCCGAACGGGTTCGTGTTTGCGCCCGGATGTTCAAATCTGCAGTTCGCTTTCATGAAGAAAATGTTCAGTAGAGCGTCAGGCCAAAAGTTGACGGTAATCTCACCTCCATTACGGCAATTTCCCTGCTGATAGAACTTGCAAAGGGGCGCCATGATGAGTGTCGCAGGGAGAGATGTTGTCAACTACAGCATAATTCACGTCGGGGACGGAAATGGACAGATCAATGCGTATGGTAACCCGTCGTCAGGCTGTGTCGGACATGCGATAATACGTAAGAATGAGAACGGGATCCGGATGAACAAAGAAGGCTAGCGCTAAAGTCCAACTTCACCCCAGCCTCGCCGATGAAAATTGATATATATGTACAGTTGAGGAATGCATCATGGGAGAAGGGCAGGCCAGGTACAATGATACTGTAATTAGAGTCATGCTCTTATGCGGGGTTGTACCTAAAGGGCGCCTGTGCAATTACTGTGCAATACCATGCATTGACCCTTACTGGACTTGTACCTAGGTACCTACATAGTAGTGTTTCATGGGGCAGGGAAGTCACACTCTCAACTTCACCCGTCCATATGTTTACATAGCTGATGGCCATAATGAGAACACTCTCACCCATATACCATCCCGACTTCGCTTTCTCGGTATAACATGTTGCTCCATGAGTGTTGGCGTCAT